>JAJQKJ010002296.1:0-124416 GCA_029574335.1 Rana kukunoris | reverse complement strand
CCCTAATTAATACCATCCCCCCCCCCCCCCTACTTATATACCAATCCCACCCCCACATATATACCAATACCACCATTTCACAAAAGTAAGTACACCCCACCGTGACATTTGTGAAAATCTTTTCTTGTATCTTTTCATGTGACAACACTGAAGAAATTACACTTTGTACCTACAATGTTGTGTAGTGAGTGTACACAGGGGGAGGGGTGTACACAGGGGGGGGAGGGGTGTACACAAGGGGGAGGGGTCTTTGTATCTCCAATGTTGTGTAGTGAGTGTACAGCTTGTATAACAGATAACTCAACACACAGCCGTTCATGTCTAATGGCTGTGTGTTGAGTTATTTGTTATACAAGCTGTACACTCACTACACAACATTGGAGATACAAAGACCCTCCCCCTTGTGTACACCCCTCCCCCCCCCATGTACACTCACTACACAACATTGGAGATACAAAGACCCTCCCCCAGTATACACCCCTCCCCCCCCTGTGTACACCCCTCCCCCCCTGTGTACACCCCTCCCCCCATGTACACTCACTACACAACATTGGAGATACAAAGACCCTCCCCCTGTATACACCCCTCCCCCCCATGTACACTCACTACACAACATTGGAGATACAAAGACCCTCCCCCTGTATACACCCCTCCCCCCCATGTACACTAAATACACAACATTGGAGATACAAAGACCCTCCCCCTGTATACACCCCTCCCCCCCATGTACACTCACTACACAACATTGGAGATACAAAGTGTAATTTCTTCGGCGTTGTCACATGAAAAGATACAAGAACAGATCTAAACAAACAGAAACATTAATATGAAATAAATAATAATAAAAAGAAAGTTTTCTCACGTGTGTTTTCTCTTTCCTCCACTAGATGGAGACACAACACCAGATTTCTATGAATGTATCAGTTAATTGCTCTTTACATTTTTAAAACACATCTGAGGCCGGGATTGGTGGGAACATACAAACTCCATGCAGACCAGGGGCGGACAGACAACTCACGGGGCCCTCAGGCAGTGCCCGAGTCCCCGAATGGTCAGTCTGCCCCTGATGCCGACAATATCACATAAATTAGAGAAAGATTCTTTTATTATTACATGCGGTTTCATTTTTCACCACTAGATGGTGACATAACACCAGATTTCTACTAATGAACATTTTTTTTCTTTACCTGTTCAATAAAACCAAATTTCTACAGAGTAAAGCTTCTGCCAGTGCTGGTCCTTACACCTCTCATGTCACCGGGGGTGTATTCCAGGCATGGTAGGGGCAATTTGGTTAGAGGGCAAGTAACCCCTCCTGGATGTTTGTGGCCTGTGGGAGGAAACTAGGTCCTCCATGGGAAACAAGCACAGGGGGAGTATAAATGATCAGAGACTGCAGACATGATACAGGAGATGATCAGAGACTGCAGACATAGTACAAGAGATGGTCAGAGACTGCAGACATGATACAGGAGATGATCAGAGACTGCAGACATAATTCAGGAGATGGTCAGAGACTGCAGACATTGTACAAGAGATGTTTAGAGACTGCAGACATAGTACAGGAGATGATCAGAGACTGCAGACATAGTACAGGAGATGATCAGAGACTGCAGACATAGTACAGGAGATGGTCAGAGACTGCAGACATAGTACAGGAGATGGTCAGAGACTGCAGACATAGTACAGGAGATGATCAGAGACTGCAGACATGATACAGGAGATGGTCAGAGACTGCAGACATAATACAGGAGATGATCAGAGACTGCAGACATGATACAGGAGATGATCAGAGACTGCAGACATAATACAGGAGATGATCAGAGACTGCAGACATAGTACAGGAGATGATCAGAGACTGCAGACATAGTACAGGAGATGGTCAGAGACTGCAGACATAGTACAGGAGATGGTCAGAGACTGCAGACATAGTACAGGAGATGGTCAGAGACTGCAGACATAGTACAGGAGATGGTCAGAGACTGCAGACATAGTACAGGAGATGATCAGAGACTGCAGACATGATACAGGAGATGGTCAGAGACTGCAGACATAATACAGGAGATGATCAGAGACTGCAGACATGATACAGGAGATGATCAGAGACTGCAGACATAATACAGGAGATGATCAGAGACTGCAGACATTGTACAAGAGATGTTT
The DNA here is from genome assembly GCA_029574335.1 of Rana kukunoris. Classification (NCBI taxonomy): domain Eukaryota; kingdom Metazoa; phylum Chordata; class Amphibia; order Anura; family Ranidae; genus Rana; species Rana kukunoris. The sequence continues at coordinate 122,253 of JAJQKJ010002296.1, read as the reverse complement.
AGAGACTGCAGACATAGTACAGGAGATGATCAGAGACTGCAGACATAGTACAGGAGATGGTCAGAGACTGCAGACATAGTACAGGAGATGATCAGAGACTGCAGACATAGTACAGGAGATGATCAGAGACTGCAGACATAGTACAGGAGATGGTCAGAGACTGCAGACATAGTACAGGAGATGGTCAGAGACTGCAGACATAGTACAGGAGATGATCAGAGACTGCAGACATAGTACAGGAGATGATCAGAGACTGCAGACATAGTACAGGAGATGATCAGAGACTGCAGACATGATACAGGAGATGGTCAGAGACTGCAGACATAATACAGGAGATGATCAGAGACTGCAGACATAATACAGGAGATGATCAGAGACTGCAGACATTGTACAAGAGATGTTTAGAGACTGCAGACATAGTACAGGAGATGATCAGAGACTGCAGACATAGTACAGGAGATGGTCAGAGACTGCAGACATAGTACAGGAGATGATCAGAGACTGCAGACATAGTACAGGAGATGATCAGAGACTGCAGACATGATACAGGAGATGGTCAGAGACTGCAGACATAATACAGGAGATGATCAGAGACTGCAGACATAATACAGGAGATGATCAGAGACTGCAGACATTGTACAAGAGATGTTTAGAGACTGCAGACATAGTACAGGAGATGATCAGAGACTGCAGACATAATACAGGAGATGATCAGAGACTGCAGACATAGTTCAGGAGATGGTCAGAGACTGTAGACATAGTACAGGAGATGATCACAGACTGCAGACATAGTACAGGAGATGGTCAGAGACTGCAGACATAATACAGGAGATGGTCAGAGACTGCAGACATAATACAGGAGATGGTCAGAGACTGCAGACATAATACAGGAGATGGTCAGAGACTGCAGACATAATACAGGAGATGATCAGAGACTGCAGACATGATACAGGAGATGATCAGAGACTGCAGACATAGTACAGGAGATGGTCAGAGACTGCAGACATAATACAGGAGATGATCAGAGACTGCAGACACAGTACAGGAGACGATCAGAGACTGCAGACATAACACAGGAGATGGTCAGAGACTGCAGACATGGTACAGGAGAGGGTCAGAGACTGCAGACATAATACAGGAGATGATCAGAGACTGCAGACATAGTACAGGAGATGGTCAGAGACTGCAGACATAATACAGGAGATGATCAGAGACTGCAGACATAGTACAGGAGATGGTCAGAGACTGCAGACATAATACAGAAGATGATCAGAGACTGCAGACATAGTACAGGAGATGATCAGAGACTGCGGACATAATACAGGAGATGGTCAGAGACTGCAGACATAACACAGGAGATGATCAGAGACTTTTTTTTGTCATTTCAGAGCGTTGACTCGGCTTTGCTGCTCGGTGAGCCACGGAAAAAAACAAAACTATTCCGTTCGTTGACTGGTGAGTCCAGAGATCTGCAAACAGTGGAGATCCCTTCTAATGAAATCAATGAGAAGTAGATAGGAGGACACGGGAGGATGAGATCATAGAGATGAGTGACGGGATGATGAGATCATAGAGATGAGTGACGAGGGGATGAGATCATAGGCCTTGTACACACGAGGGAATAAATCCGCTGAAGATGGTCCGACGGACCATTTCAGCGGAAAAATCCCCTCGTGTGTAGGGGCAAACGGACGCTTTTTGCCGGATTCATCCGGCGGAAAAATTCCAAAGCATGCTTTGAAATATTTCCGCCGGATAGCTGGCTGGCAGATATGTCCGCTGGTTAGTACGGCAAACCAGCGGACATATCTTGCCGCACATGCGTCGTATCCTGTGAATGGATCCGACGCATGCGCGCGGAAGTGTTTACTTCCTGGTGCGGTGACGTGGCGGTCACGTGGCGGCGTCAACGTCACCGCCGCGTCACCGCGCTGTCCGCCGGCGGGGAATTTGATCCGATGGTGTGTACAGCCATCGGATCAAAACATCCCGGCGCAAATATACGCTGTAAACGGTCCGGGGACCGTTTACAGCGGATATTTCCCGTCGTGTGTACAAGGCCATAGAGATGAGTGACTGGAGGATGAGATCATAGAGATGTGTGATGGGAGGATGAGATCATAGAGATGTGTGATGGGAGGATGAGATCATAGAGATGTGTGATGGGAGGATCAGATCATAGAGATGAGTGACGGGAGGATGAGATCATAGAGATGAGTGACGGGAGGATGAGATCATAGAGATGAGTGACGGGATGATGAGATCATAGAGATGAGTGACGAGGGGATGAGATCATAGAGATGAGTGACTGGAGGATGAGATCATAGAGATGTGTGATGGGAGGATGAGATCATAGAGATGTGTGATGGGAGGATGAGATCATAGAGATGTGTGATGGGAGGATCAGATCATAGAGATGTGCGACGGGAGGATGAGATCATAGAGATGTGTGATGGGAGGATCAGATCATAGAGATGAGTGACGGGAGGATCAGATCATAGAGATGAGTGACGGGAGGATGAGATCATAGAGATTTATGACGGGAGGATGAGATCATAGAGATGTGTGATGGGAGGATCAGATCATAGAGGTGTGTGACGGGAGGATGAGATCATAGAGATGAGTGACGGGAGGATCTGATCATAGAGGTGTGTGATGGGAGCCTGGAGGATCAGATCATAGAGATGAGTGACTGGAGGATCAGATCATAGAGATGAGTGACGGGAGGATCGGATCATAGAGATGTGTGATGGGAAGATCAGATCATAGAGATGTATGAGGGGAGGATGAGATCATAGAGATGTATGACGGGAGGATCAGATCATAGAGATGAGTGACGGGAGGATCAGATCATAGAGATGAGTGACGGGAGGATCAGATCATAGTGGTGAGTGACAGGAGGATCAGATCATAGAGATGAGTGACGGGAGGATGAGATCATAGAGATGAGTGACAGGAGGATCAGATCATAGAGATGAGTGACGGGAGGATCAGATCATAGAGGTGAGTGACAGGAGGATCAGATCATAGAGATGAGTGACAGGAGGATCAGATCATAGAGATGTGTGACGGGAAGATCAGATCATAGAGATGTATGACGGGAGGATCAGATCATAGAGATGTGTGACGGGAAGATCAGATCATAGAGATGTATGACGGGAGGATCAGATCATAGAGATGAGTGACGGGAGGATCAGATCATAGAGATGAGTGACGGGAGGATCAGATCATAGAGGTGAGTGACAGGAGGATCAGATCATAGAGATGAGTGACGGGAGGATGAGATCATAGAGGTGTGTGACGGGAGGATAAGATCATAGAGATGAGTGACAGGAGGATCAGATCATAGAGATGTGTGACGGGAAGATCAGATCATAGAGATGTATGACGGGAGGATCAGATCATAGAGATGTGTGACGGGAAGATCAGATCATAGAGATGTATGACGGGAGGATCAGATCATAGAGATGAGTGACGGGAGGATCAGATCATAGAGATGAGTGACGGGAGGATCAGATCATAGAGGTGAGTGACAGGAGGATCAGATCATAGAGATGTGTGACGGGAAGATCAGATCATAGAGATGAGTGACGGGGGGATCAGATCATAGAGATGTGGGATGAGATCATAGAGATGTGTGACGGGAGGATGAGATCATAGAGATGAGTGACGGGAGGATGAGATCATAGAGATGAGTGACGGGAGGATGAGATCATAGAGATGAGTGACGGGAGGATGAGATCATAGAGGTGTGTGATGGGAGGATGAGATCATAGAGATGAGTGACGGGAGGATCAGATCATAGAGATGAGTGACGGGGGGATCAGATCATAGAGATGTGTGACGGGAGGATCTGATGACATCACTGATAACTGACATTGTATCTTCTGATTGGCAGTTGGCGCTCCGGACACTCCGGTGAAATTCTCCAGGTGGAACCTAGATGGCGGCGGTGTGACTTTGCCGTGTGAGAGGTCGGAGGAGACGATCGAGGAGGAGGATTGAAGATCATCTGCAGAAATCCCGGCAATATCCTGAAGCTTAGCCGCCGACTCCCAGACCCGTGAGCCACATGGAGGGATATCCTCCGCAGGGGCCCCCGGGGACCTTAGGTGACCCTCCACCCCCCCCATCCCCCAACCTGAAGAGAGAAATCACAGCTTGATCATTAAAGAGGACCTGTCCTATACACACTCAGCCTGTACAATAAAGAGGACCTGTCCTATACACACTCAGCCTGATCATTAAAGAGGACCTGTCCTATACACACTCAGCCTGTACAATAAAGAGGACCTGTCCTATACACACTCAGCTTGTACATTAAAGAGGACCTGTCCTATACACACCCAGCCTAATCATTAAAGAGGACCTGTCCTATACACACTCAGCCTGTACAATAAAGAGGACCTGTCCTATACACACTCAGCTTGTACATTAAAGAGGACCTGTCCTATACACACCCAGCCTAATCATTAAAGAGGACCTGTCCTATACACACTCAGCCTGATCATTAAAGAGGACCTGTCCTATACACACTCAGCCTGATCATTAAAGAGGACCTGTCCTATACACACTCAGCCTGATCATTAAAGAGGACCTGTCCTATACACACTCATCCTGATCATTAAAGAGGACCTGTCCTATACACACCCAGCCTAATCATTAAAGAGGACCTGTCCTATACACACTCATCCTGATCATTAAAGAGGACCTGTCCTATACACACTCATCCTGATCATTAAAGAGGACCTGTCCTATACACACTCAGCCTGATCATTAAAGAGGACCTGTCCTATACACACCCAGCCTGATCATTAAAGAGGACCTGCTTGTACATTAGAGAGGACCTGTCCTATACACACTCAGCCTGATCATTAAAGAGGACCTGTCCTATACACACTCAGCCTGTACATTAAAGAGGACCTGTCCTATACACACTCAGCCTGTACAATAAAGAGGACCTGTCCTATACACACTCAGCCTGATCATTAAAGAGGACCTGCTTGTACATTAGAGAGGACCTGTCCTATACACACTCAGCCTGATCATTAAAGAGGACCTGTCCTATACACACTCAGCCTGTACATTAAAGAGGACCTGTCCTATACACACTCAGCCTGTACAATAAAGAGGACCTGTCCTATACACACTCAGCCTGTACAATAAAGAGGACCTGTCCTATACACACTCAGCTTGTACAAAAAGAGGACCTGTCCTATACACACTCAGCCTGTACAATAAAGAGGACCTGTCCTATACACACTCAGCCTGTACAATAAAGAGGACCTGTCCTATACACACTCAGCTTGTACATTAAAGAGGACCTGTCCTATACACACCCAGCCTAATCATTAAAGAGGACCTGTCCTATACACACTCAGCTTGTACATTAAAGAGGACCTGTCCTATACACACTCAGCTTGTACATTAAAGAGGACCTGTCCTATACACACTCAGCCTGTACAATAAAGAGGACCTGTCCTATACACACTCAGCCTGTACAATAAAGAGGACCTGTCCTATACACACTCAGCCTGTACAATAAAGAGGACCTGTCCTATACACACTCAGCCTGTACAATAAAGAGGACCTGTCCTATACACACTCAGCCTGTACATTAAAGAGGACCTGTCCTATACACACTCTGCCTATACAATAAAGAGGACCTGTCCTATACACACCCAGCCTAATCATTAAAGAGGACCTGTCCTATACACACTCAGCCTGTACATTAAAGAGGACCTGTCCTATACACACTCTGCCTATACAATAAAGAGGACCTGTCCTATACACACTCAGCTTGTACACTAAAGAGGACCTGTCCTATACACACTCAGCCTGTACATTAAAGAGGACCTGTCCTATACACACTTAGCCTGTACAATAAAGAGGACCTGTCCTATACACACTCAGCTTGTACACTAAAGAGGACCTGTCCTATACACACTCAGCCTGTACATTAAAGAGGACCTGTCCTATACACACTCAGCCTATACAATAAAGAGGACCTGTCCTATACACACCCAGCCTAATCATTAAAGAGGACCTGTCCTATACACACTCAGCCTGTACATTAAAGAGGACCTGTCCTATACACACTCTGCCTATACAATAAAGAGGACCTGTCCTATACACACTCAGCTTGTACACTAAAGAGGACCTGTCCTATACACACTCAGCCTGTACATTAAAGAGGACCTGTCCTATACACACTTAGCCTGTACAATAAAGAGGACCTGTCCTATACACACTCAGCTTGTACACTAAAGAGGACCTGTCCTATACACACTCAGCCTGTACATTAAAGAGGACCTGTCCTATACACACTCAGCCTGTACAATAAAGAGGACCTGTCCTATACACACTCATCCTGATCATTAAAGAGGACCTGTCCTATACACACTCAGCCTGTACAATAAAGAGGACCTGTCCTATACACACTAAGCCTGTACATTAAAGAGGACCTGTCCTATACACACTCAGCTTGTACACTAAAGAGGACCTGTCCTATACACACTCAGCCTGTACATTAAAGAGGACCTGTCCTATACACACTCAGCCTGTACAATAAAGAGGACCTGTCCTATACACACTCAGCTTGTACACTAAAGAGGACCTGTCCTATACACACTCAGCCTGTACATTAAAGAGGACCTGTCCTATACACACTCAGCCTGTACAATAAAGAGGACCTGTCCTATACACACTCAGCCTGTACATTAAAGAGGACCTGTCCTATACACACTCAGCTTGATCTGCCCTCTTTAATGTACAGGCTAGCTGTACAGTTGTGAGCGGCTAGCCCTGACTACTGAGCCCATCCACTTCAATGACATGTTGCTGGCAGCTGGCAGTTATTTGTGAGCAGTTTCGCACATCCAGTGATTACATGTGGTGATCCCTGCTGGACACACACAAAGTGCAGATAATCGCTGGGTCTACGAGCAGCCACAAATAGCTGCGTCCGCCGCCAGCCTGTCATTAAAGTGTCTGGGCTCAGGGGCCGCAGCTAGTCCACTCACACTTGTCATAAACTGGTGGCGAGTAACTCTTAAGGCCTGGCTAGTAGCTCAGGACTTGAGCCCCGATATATATGATGACAGGTGCACTTTAACTCAATAGCCAGGCCATTAGTCAGAGTGAGGTCAGCATGGCCGCCTCCTTCCCCCTCAGTCCAGGTCTCCTCCCATGTCCGGTGGACGCACCCAGCCGTAGATTGCCGCAGTCATGAAAAGTTCTGTAAACTTCTATCTCAGGACTCGCCCCGCGATCGCTCGCTCGCTCGCTCACAGAATACACTTCAATGAAATACGGGCGACATCACCAGCAACTGTAAAAATAAATAAAAATGACTCATCTACGCGTTGCGTCTGTGATGTCAGCCGCCGCGGCGGGCTTGTTAATGGCGTACTTCTCTAACAACGCCATAAATGATCCGAGAGTAACGAGCGGCAGGAAGATCCGAGTGAACTGTAAACACAGCGAGACTGTAAAATAAAAACGTATTGCTTATTAACACCTAATTAGCAGAAGCCTCGTTTGTTTTGTTTATGAGGGAAGCGGACGCAGCGGAGAGACGGCTAAGATCTGCAGCGAGCGGCGACAAATCTGATCATTTCCATCGCCGTTTTTCCTGCCGAGTTCTGAGGCAAAGGCAAAGCCGAGCCGGCACACGGATCTGGTTGCAGGTTTACCGGTTTGGCTGGCTCGCCAAATGAATATCGTCCAGACCTCCCGATGTGACAATCATACACACTATGCTACCAAAAGTATTGGGACGCATGAACTTTAATGGCAATCCCAGTCTTGGTCCGTAGGGTTTAATATTGAGTTGGCCCCGCCCTTTGCAGCTATAACACCTTCACCTCTTCTGGGAAGGCCGTCCACAAGGTTTAGGAGTGTGTCTGTGGGAATGTTTGACCGCTCTTCCAGAAGAGCATTTGTGAGGTCCAGTCCAACCAGAAGTGGCGGTTCTGCCAGCCGGAGAACCTGTCGTGGTTAAAGGTAGAAGGGAAGCTGTAGCCACTAAGGGACCAGCCACCTTATTACCAGGGACAGGGTCCATTCTAGGGTCACAGACGACTGGGTGCGGAAATATTTCTGACGCCCCCCCACACGGGCGTGGTCATCTTACCAACTCCTCCCCTTTACAAATGTTTCTATGGCAACGACTCAAACACAGAGACGCTCCCCTAACACGTCAGGCACGGACCACCCCCCCCAGTGACGTCAATGCATGGCTGGTCTCTCTCCACACAGAGACAGCCGTTGCTTCGCTCTCCTCCCCCGACAGGAGGAGGAAGGGGGGACGGGCTTGAGCAAGAAACACAGTGGTGGCGGCGGTGACCGGCGGAGAGAGAGCCGCCTCTAGACAAGGGGAAGAGGAGGGAGGGGAGCACTCTGGTGCTTCAGTGCCCCCCCACCTTTGTGGCGCCTGGGTGCACTGATACCCCACGCACCTGCCTAGGATCAGCCCTGACCAGGGACAACAGTAACTGAAGCAAGTACCGGAGCAGTATTCTCACCAACCGGGGACAGTGAAGAATTGGGAAACTTCAGCAGGTGCCAAGCCCGGGACCCAACCAGCGGTGGTGACAATTACAGAACCGTATTGTGTTAAGCCTGACACATTACAGACAGGCAGATCGTACCTTTGGCAGTGTGGCTTCTCCATCCACGGAGCTACGGAGTCAGGGTTTACGATTTCCCACTGGCAGTCTGGTAGAGAACTTGGAAGTGACGCTGCTGCCCCGGGGCAAAGCACCGCTCACCTGCCAATAGAAAACCCCACAGCAAGGGGAATGCCTGCAGGACGGAAGTGTTGCGGCGCAGTCCTTTGCGCCTCAATGACTCACAAAACCCTGCAAATGAAGCGTCTTACTTGCAATCACATGATTGCATAGATGTCATGCTACCCAGAGTGCACTGTGTCCGGCGCCTGTACACTGCACTTTTTTTTTTTAAAGACCTTTTTTTATGGTGACTAGCCTTGGGGGGCGGCATCTGTGCACCCCCTATGGATGGGCCGCCACTGCCTGCATGGCTGTCTACCTGTAGAAGTTTTAGAGTCTGCCAATTAAACTACTAAAGGGTGTCCTGGCCCTAAACCTTCTCACACAGAGACAATTAATCTCTTTGCATTCAAGAAGTGTCTGGCACCCATTGATCTGCCTAGCATTGCACCCACCAGGCCTCGTAACCCACTTTTCATAGAGGGATGTCAGCTGTCCCTGACTCTGGAAGTCACCATTAGGCCTGGAGAGGCCCGGGACTTGGCTACATTGTAAATTGGTCGGAGGTAGAGCTTACAATTAGTAAGCATTCAATCAGAGGACCCATTTATGGATCTGGATTATCACAGACTGCACCGGAAATAAATGCCATTGGCTCCCTTGGTGCACCACGCTTGGCTCTGCCGACAAGGCGCGGGATTCGGGAAGAAGACACAAAGGGCGCTGACATTCCTCACTGCCCCTTTCATCTGGAGAAGAATTTTCCATTCATCTGAAAAGTTGATGGGCTTACAAGTCTCGTTTTATTTTCCGTCCTCTGCCAGTGAAAGTTTTGGTGAATCTGTTCTCAAAAATAGACCGTCTGCACGTGTGCGCCGCATCCGGCGGGGCGTGTTCAGCACCATCATGGCAGCGAAGGCGAACGATGGACGGAAATATGCAAAGTATGTAAGATTCTCAGGCCTGAGATGTTGGGGGAAATTGGATCATGATGTGAGGTCACGAGTGGCGAAGACACGGAGCTGGCGTAGGATCAGCCGGGGAGGAAATGAATCACGCGAAGAGGGGCGCTCACTTCCCAGCTACATACGGACGGGACAACGTGTGAAATTCCTCAGCTGATTGGCTGGTATGGAGGATTTTTCCACTGATGATGAAGTACATGTGTACAGCAGGATGCGGCGAAGAGCAGAGGAGGACGCCAAACGTTTCATGTCCGTTCGGCTCCCAAACCCATCATATGTTATATATACATTTATAAGGATAATTCCACTTGGGAACAAATAAGATTTGGGATATATTTGTATACTTCCTGATCTTCTGAGATTGAAAAAATAGAGATTGTTTTGTATTAAGGATTATTGAGAAAAGATGAGGTGAGGTGGTGGATGCAAACCTGTGACAAGGAGTGAGGTGGTGGACATAGACAAGGAGTCATTGGTTGTGAGGCACTGGATGTAGACCCAAAAGAAGGGGTCATTGGCTGTGAGGTGCTGGATGTAGACCCAAAAGAAGGGGCCATTGGTTGTGAGGCAGGGGATGTAGACCCATGAGGAGTCATTGGTTGTGAGGTGCTGGATGTAGACCCATGAGAAAGGGCCATTGTTGTGAGGCGGTGGATGAAGACCCATGAGAAAGGGTCTTTGGCTGTGAGGCGGTGGATGTAGACCCAGGAGAAGGAGTCATTGTGAGACAGAACATGTAGACCCAGGAGAATTAGTCATTGGTTGTGAGGTGGTGGAGCCAAGCCAAATTCGTACAGGGGTGGTCAGTAGGTTGTAGATGAAAGAGTCGAGGCCTGGAGCCAAGCCAAATTCGTAGAGGGATGGTCAGTAGGATGTAGATGAGAGAGTCGAGGCCTGGAGCCAAGCCAAGTTTGTAGAGGGGTGGTCAGTAGATTGTAGATAAGAGAGTCGAGGCCTGGAGCCAAGCCAAGGCCAAAGAAGGGTGATCAGTAGGATGCAGATGAGAGAGTCAAGGCCTGGAACCAAGCCAAGGCCATAGAAGAGTGGTCAGTAGGATGTCGATGAGAGAGTCGAGGCCTGGAGCCAAGGTTGTAGAAGGGTGGTCAGAAGAATATAGATGAGACAAGGCCTGGAGCCAGGCCAAGGCAGTAGAAGAGTGGTTAATATGATTAGGATGTAGATGAGAGAGTTGAGGCCTGGAGCAAAGTCAAGGTTGTAGAGGAGTGGTCAGTAGAATATAGATGAGATGAGGCTTGGAGCCAAGCCAAGGTCATAGAGGTGTGGTCAGTAGGATGTAAATAAGAGAGTTAAGACCCGGAGCCAAGCCAAGGTCATAGAGGGGTGGTCAGTAGGATGTAGATGATAGAGTCGAAGCCTGGAGCCAAGCCATGGTCATAGAGGGGTGGTCAGTAGGATGTAGATGATAGAGTCGAAGCCTGGAGCCAAGCCATGGTCATAGAGGTGTGGTCAGTAGGATGTAGATGATAGAGTCGAAGCCTGGAGCCAAGCCAAGGTCATAGAGGGGTGGTCAGTAGGATGTAGATGAGAGAGTCGGAGTCGAGTTACTGAAATGTATTGGTAAGCCGCTGACTGAATTTAGATATAAAGAAAGTCTCCAATAAAATATTAATTTCACAATCTTCGGAATCAATTTATAATCCAGAAGAATTGAACACACAGGAGACAATAAGGATAAAGATTTCAGAGAACATTCCGGGGTCATTTTCTGTCTGGGGAATAAACAACCCTCCCCCTCGTGTGACATCCGTCTCTCACGGCGACGAGGTGACCGCGGCCGGCGGTGTTTGGAGAGCACACAATGCCGCTGATTTTTGCTATAAATTTTATGGGGGGAAATGTTTTCTGGGGGGGAGACTTCCATCCCGGGACAAGTACGAGTTTAATGAGAACATAACTCACCGCAACTGGGCTCCGAACGGTCCACCAGGGGCCCAATTATTGAGCGCTCACCCTCCTATATTTAATGCTCCGGTCCCTACAGGTCCAACGTGACGTTATTTATTCCCTTTATCTGTGCCGTCCCCAGACCTCAGAGAACAACAAATTCTGAGAGCCGTAAAAGAAGGATGAAGACTGCGGAGGAGCCCGGAACATCGGGAGAGGAGACTGGAGATCTGAGGGACCTCAGATGGAATGGACAAGCAACGGGGACATCGTGATTGGATGGCCAGGGGATGGGGGCGGGATCTGACCCAGGTTAAGGACTGGGTCTCCAGATCTGTACCCCGCTGTGCCCATTATGAGGGGTTCCCACCATCCCTGTGCCGAGTTCCTGGGTCTGTACACCTTCTGTGCCCCATTATGAGGGGTTCCCACCATCCCTGTGCTGAGTTCCCTGGTCTGTACACCCGCTGTGCCCATTATAAGGGGTTCCCACCATCCCTGTGCTAAGTTCCTGGGTCTGTACACCCGCTGTGCCCCATTATGAGGGGTTCGCACCATCCTTGTGCTGAGTTCCCGGGTCTGTACACCCGCTGTGCCCCATTATGAGGGGTTCCCACCATCCCTGTGCTGAGTTCCCGGGTCTGTACACCCGATGTGCCCATTATGAGGGCTCCAGGTGGTCCAGGACCCCCCTTTACCCCTAAACACTGCTCAGGTAGGGAAAGTCCTGGTAATTGTAGCAGTAATGGGTGGCGGGGGGGCGTCAGACCTCAGTATAGCTGAGCTGCTGTCTTATGTAGAAGGTCGGTGGTCTGACTCTCCTTGGTGCCGGCATTGCAGAGTATTTAACCCTTGCCGCAGTTACAGAGAACCCCCCGCCTGGTTCACCCCCCTCAATTAATAATGAGAGTTCAATCGGCTTTCAATTTAAATCTGAGGCTCTGTGGGGTTCTGTGTGCAGCCTGGAGCCGAGGACCGTTCCTATAATCGTTAACATGGCGCCACCCAGAGGTGTGACTCGGTAACGTCAATCCAGACTTGTGTGATCTGCTGCGTGTCCACTCTTCTCCTGGGAGGGGGGTTCTCTTTATTGATGGGATTTCGGGGGGCAGCCTTTTTGGCAATAGTTGTTTTCTCCATTCCGATTGGACGGTTTAGAGGGGGGAGGAGGTTGGAGGTGAGGAAAGTGTACGATCCTCGGAGGACGGGAATATCGTTATTGTGAGATTTGTTCCCCCGGATCGGATAAAATCATCACCAATCCCTCTAATGAGATCTGAAAGATATCATGACTACATTATTGTTACATTGTATTTACATTGGTTCCTTCATGTGCCAATCAAAGGAGAGATCTCTGATCTGCACAGGAGCACAGACTATACAACCTGATTGTACAATCTCCCTTAGAACTACGTAGTACAAGGACCCGCCTGATTGGATACTTATTGCATGGATTGAAGTGCGTTTCTGCAAAAAGCAATAAAAAACGCATGAGTGTGAACCGAGCCGAATTCCCCCCTATATACCCCCTATACATTTCCTATATACCCCTAGACACCCCCTATACACTCCCTATATACCCCTAGACACCCCTATACACTCCCTATATACCCCTATATACCCCTATACACTCCCTATACATCTCTTATACACTCCCTATATACTCCATATATACCCCTAGACACCCCCTATATACTCCATATATACCCCTAGACACCCCCTATACACTCCCTATATACCCCTAGACACCCCCTATACACTCCCTATATACCCCTAGACACCCCCTATATACTCCATATATACCCCTAGACACCCCCTATACACTCCCTATATACCCCTAGACACCCCCTATACACTCCCTATATACCCCTAGACACCCCCTATACACTCCCTATATACCCCTAGACACCCCCTATACACTCCCTATATACCCCTATATACCCCCTATACATTTCCTATATACCCCTAGACACCCCCTATACACTCCCTATATACCCCTAGACACCCCCTATATACTCCCTATATACCCCTAGACACCCCCTATACACTCCCTATATACCCCTAGACACCCCCTATACACTCCCTATATACCCCTAGACACCCCCTATACACTCCCTATACATCTCTTATACACTCTCTATACACTTCCCTATACACCCCATATATACAGTAACATTCTGCTTGTTGTTTTTTCTTTCATATTTTAGATTGCACAGAAAAGAAAGATTTCCAACAAAAGAAAAAGCAACTCTGCACACAGAGGGTCCCTTCTGTCCCGGAGTGACCCCCAGAGAACCCCCCCCGAATAATCCGACCCATGGAGGGAGGAAAGAGACGACTGACGGGGACATTGGGAAATGTTTTCTTGTTATGACACATGATCCTCCTGAGGGGGGCCCCCTAGAGCCCGATAGGACCCCCCCCCATCCCCCCCTCCATACAGAGAAGGGACTTTAAATACCGTACTCTACACACACAGTAACCCCCCCCCCCCCCCCCGAGACCCATCACATCTCTCTATCTATCTATCACATCCATCAGTTGAGTTTTCCTCCTGTATCTTTCTATCTCTCTCTCCTCATCTCTCTCTCTTTCCCCCATTTTCCTCTCTCTCTGCCCCCCTCAGTCTCCCCATCTCTCTATCTCTGTCCCCCCGTCTCTTTCTCTCTCTCTCCCCTCAGTGTCCCCCGGCTCTCTCCCCGTCTCTCTATCTCTCTGTCCCTCCTCAGTGTCCTCCGTCTCTCTCTCCCCGTCTCTTTCTGTCCCCCGTCTCTCTATCTCTTTGTCCCCCTCTGTGTCCCCCATCTCTTTCTCCCCGTCTCTCTCTCTGTCTCCCCTCAGTGTCCCCCCTGTGTCTCTCTCTCTCTCTCTCTCTCTCTCTCTCTCTCTATCTATCTATCACATCCATCAGTTGAATTTTCCTCCTGTCTCTTTCTATCTCTCGCTCCTCGTCTCTCTCTTTCCCCCATTTTCCTCTCTCTGTCCCCCTCGGTCTCCCCATCTCTCTCTTTCTCTGTCCCCCCCTCGGTGTCCCCCATCTCTCTATCTCTGTCCCCCCGTCTCTCTTTCTCTCCCCTCAGTGTCCCCCTGTCTCTCTCTCTTTCCCTTGTCTCTCTGTCCCCCCTCAGTGTCCCCTGACTCTCTCCCCGTCTCTCTATCTCTTTGTCCCCCTCTGTGTCCCCCATCTCTCTGTCCCTCCTCATTGTCCCCCGTCTCTCTCTCCCTGTCTCTCTCTGTCCCCCGTCTCTCTCTCCGTCTCTCTATCTCTTTGTCCCCCTCTGTGTCCCCCATCTCTCTGTCCCTCCTCAGTGTCCCCCGTCTCTCTCTCCCCGTCTCTCTCTCTCCCCGTCTCTCTCTCCCCGTCTCTCTCCCCGTCTCTCTCTGTCCCCTGTCTCTCTCTCCCCGTCTCTCTCTCCCCGTCTCTCTCTGTCCCCGTCTCTCTCTCCCCGTCTCTCTCTGTCCCCCGTCTCTCTCTCCCCGTCTCTCTCCCCCCGTCTCTCTCTGTCCCCCGTCTCTCTCTCCCCGTCTCTCTCTCCCCGTCTCTCTCTCCCCTCCCCGTCTCTCTCTGTCCCCCGTCTCTCTCTCCCCGTCTCTCTCTCCGTCTCTCTATCTCTTTTTCCCCCCCTCTGTGTCCCCCTTCTCTCTCTCTTTCTGTCCCCCCACAGTGTCCCCCGGCTCTCTCCCCATCTCTCTATCTCTTTGTCCCCCTCTGTGTCCCCGATCTCTCTGTCCCTCCTCAGTGTCCCCCGTCTCTCTCTCCCCGTCTCTCTCTGTCCCCCGTCTCTCTCTCCCGTCTCTCTCTCTCCCCGTCTCTCTCTCCCCGTCTCTCTCTGTCCCCATCTCTCTCTCCGTCTCTCTATCTCTTTGTCCCCCCTCTGTGTCCCCCATCTCTCTCTCTTTCTGTCCCCCCACAGTGTCCCCCGGCTCTCTCCCCATCTCTCTATCTCTTTGTCCTCCTCAGTGTCCCCCGTCTCTCTCTCCCCGTCTCTCTCTGTCCCCCGTCTCTCTCTCTCCGTCTCTCTATCTCTTTGTCCTCCCTCTGTGTCCCCCATCTCTCTGCTCCCCCTCAGTGTCCATGTCTCTCTCTCCCCGTCTCTCTCTCTCTCTGCTCCCCCTCAGTGTTCCCCGTCTCTCTCTTTCTCTCCCTGTCTCTTTCTCTCTGCTCCCCCTCAGTGTCCCCCCTGTCTCTCTCTCCCCTCAGTGTCCCCGTCTCTCTCCCCTCAGTGTCCCCCTGTCTCTCTCTCTGTCTCCCCTCAGTGTCCCCCTGTCTCTCTCTGTCTCCCCTCAGTGTCCCCGTCTCTCTCCCCTCAGTGTCCCCGTCTCTCTCCCCTCAGTGTCCCCCTGTCTCTCTCTGTCTCCCCTCAGTGTCCCCCTGTCTCTCTCTGTCTCCCCTCAGTGTCTCTCTCCCCCGTCTCTCTCCCCTCAGTGTCTCTCTCTCTCTCCCCGTCTCTCTCCCCTCAGTGTCTCTCTCTCTCTCCCCCTGTCTCTCTCTCTCTCCCCTCAGTGTCCCCCCGTCTCTCTCTCTCTCTCCTCTCTCTCTCTCTCTATCTATCTATCACATCTCTCTCCTGTCCTCATCTCTCGTGTCTCTCTCTTTCCCCATTTTCCTCTCTCTGTCCCCCTGTCTCTCTCTCTCTCCCCTCAGTGTTCCCCTGTCTCTCTCTGTCTCTCCCCTCAGTCCCCTGTCTCCCCCGTCTCTCTATCTCTCTCTGTGTCCCCCATCTCTCTGTCCCCTCATTGTCCCCCGTCTCTCTCTCCCTGTCTCTCTCTGTCCCCCGTCTCTCTCTCCGTCTCTCTCTCTTTGTCCCCGTCTCTCTCTCCCCTCAGTCTCTCTCTGTCTCTCTATCTCTTTTTCCCCCCCTGTGTCCCCCTTCTCTCTTCTTTCTGTCCCCCCACTCCCCCGGCTCTCTCCCCCTCTCTATCTCTTTGTCCCTCTGTGTCCCCTCTCTCTGTCCCCCTCAGTGTCCCCCGTCTCTCTCTCCCCGTCTCTCTCTGTCCCCCGTCTCTCTCTCCCGTCTCTCTCTCTCCCCGTCTCTCTCTCTGTCCCTCTGTCCCCATCTCTCTCTCCTCCTCATCTCTTTGTCCCCCCTCTGTGTCCCCCATCTCTCTCTCTTTCTGTCCCCCCAGTGTCCCCCGCTCTCTCCCCATCTCTCTCTCTCCCCTCAGTGTCCCCCGTCTCTCTCTCCCCGTCTCTCTCTGTCCCCCGTCTCTCTCTCTCCGTCTCTCTATCTCTTTGTCCCCCCGTCCCCACTCTCTCTCTCCCCTCATGTCTCTCTCTCCCCGTCTCTCTCTCTCTCTGTCCCCCCTGTCTCTCTCTCTCTCTGTCTCTTTCTCTCTCTCCCCTCAGTGTCCCCCGTCTCTCTCTCCCCTCAGTGTCCCCCTGTCTCTCTCTCCCCCTGTCTCTCTCTGTCTCCCCTCAGTGTCCCCGTCTCTCTCCCCTCAGTGTCCCCGTCTCTCTCCCCTCAGTGTCCCCCTGTCTCTCTCTCTCTCCCCTCAGTGTCCCCCTGTCTCTCTCTGTCTCCCCTCAGTGTCCCCCCGTCTCTCTCTCCCCTCAGTGTCCCCGTCTCTCTCTCCCCTCAGTGTCCCCCTGTCTCTCTCTCTCTCCCCTCAGTGTCCCCGTCTCTCTCCCCTCAGTGTCCCCCTGTCTCTCTCTCTCTCCCCTCAGTGTCCCCTGTCTCTCTCTGTCTCCCCTCAGTGTCCCCCTGTCTCTCTCTCCCCTCAGTGTCCCCTCTCTCTCTCCCCTCAGTGTCCCCCCGTCTCTCTCTCCCCTCAGTGTCCCCGTCTCTCTCTCCCCTCAGTGTCACCCGTCTCTCTCTCTCTCCCCTCAGTGTCCCCCTGTCTCTCTCTCTCTCTCTCTCCCCTCAGTGTCCCCCTGTCTCTCTCTCCCTCTCTCTCTCTCCCCTCAGTGTCCCCCTGTGTCTCCCCCTGTCTCTCTCCCCTCAGTGTCCCCGTCTCTCTCCCCTCAGTGTCCCCCTGTCTCTCTCTCTCTCCCCTCAGTGTTCTCTCTCTCTCTCCCCTCAGTGTCCCCCCTGTCTCTCTCTCTCTCCCCTCAGTGTGTCTCTCTCTCCCCCTGTCCCTCTCTCTCTCCCCTCAGTGTCCCCCTGTCTCTCTCCCCTCTCTCTCTCTCCCCTCAGTGTCCCCCTGTCTCTCTCTCTCTCTCCCCTCAGTGTCCCCCGTCTCTCTCTCTCTCCCCTCAGTGTGTCTCTCCCCCCGTCTCTCTCTCCCCTCAGTGTCCCCGTCTCTCTCTCTCTCTCCCCTCAGTGTCCCCGTCTCTCTCTCTCTCCCCTCAGTGTCCCCCTGTCTCTCTCTCTCTCTCTCCCCTCAGTGTCCCCCTGTCTCTCTCTCCCCCTGTCTCTCTCTCCCCTCAGTGTCCCCGTCTCTCTCCCCTCAGTGTCCCCCCGTCTCTCTCCTCCCCTCAGTGTCCCCGTCTCTCTCTCCCCTCAGTGTGTCTCTCTCCCCCTGTCTCTCTCTCCCTGCTCCCCCTCAGTGTCGTCCCTCCCCTCAGTGTCCCCGTCTCTCTCTCTCTCCCCTCAGTGTGTCTCTCCCCCTGCTCTCAGTGTCTCTCTCTCCCCTCAGTGTCCCCCTGTCTCTCTCTCCCTCTCAGTGTCCCCCTGTCTCTCTCCCCTCTCTGTCTCCCCTCAGTGTCCCCCTGTCTCTCTCTCTCTCCCCTCAGTGTCCCCCTGTCTCTCTCTCTCTCCCCTCAGTGTCCCCCTGTCTCTCTCTCTCTCCCCTCAGTGTCCCCCTGTCTCTCTCTCCCTGCTCCCCCTCAGTGTCCCCGTCTCTCTCCCCTCAGTGTCCCCCTGTCTCTCTCTCCCTGCTCCCCCTCAGTGTCCCCGTCTCTCTCCCCTCAGTGTCCCCCTGTCTCTCTCTCTCTCCCCTCAGTGTCCCCCCGTCTCTCTCTCTCTCCCCTCAGTGTCCCCCTGTCTCTCTCTCTCTCCCCTCAGTGTCCCCCTGTCTCTCTCTCCCTGCTCCCCCTCAGGGTCCCCGTCTCTCTCCCCTCAGTGTCCCCCTGTCTCTCTCTCTCTCCCCTCAGTGTCCCCCCGTCTCTCTCTCTCTCCCCTCAGTGTCCCCCCTGTCTCTCTCTCTCTCCCCTCAGTGTCCCCGTCTCTCTCTCCCCTCAGTGTCCCCGTCTTTCTCCCCTCAGTGTCCCCCTGTCTCCCCCCCCCCCGGTCCGGGGCTCTCTCCAGTGTTTGGTGACATTCCTGCGTCCAGCCACAACTGTTGCGTGCGGTAAGGTCATGTGCTGAGAATAGTCCGTGTTCCGCGGCTCTCAGAAACTCACACCCATCATTAAGCTGCAGCTGCAGCCCAAAATAGCAGCCGCCCCCCCCCCCATGTGCCGCCCCCTGTGCCCCCCCCCCTACGGGCATCTGCCCCTCTCGGGTCTCTCAGTCTCCTCGCTGGCTGCCAGGATGAAGGTCGGGATCGCCGCGCTGATCGCCGGATTGATCGGAGGAGTCGGGGTCCTCCTGTTCCTCGTGGCGTTCGGGACGGACTATTGGCTGCTGGCGACTGAGAACTGCGGGGGCCGAGAGGGGCCGATCACCCCCCCGAGAGAGGTAAAGAGATCGGACACACGGGGGAGGGGGGGAAAGGAATATCGAGCGTCACGCCGACCGCGCACATTGTCCTCCTCGCCAATTTCTGTCTGTGACACCACTGAGGGGACATCTTCCCTCACTTCCTGTCTCTGTGACACCACTGGGGGACATCTTCCCTCACTTCCTGTCTCTGTGACACCACTAGGGGGACATCTTCCCTCACTTCCTGTCTCTGTGACACCACTGGGGGGGACGTCTTCCCTCTCTTCCTGTCTCTGTGACACCACTAGGGGACATCTTCTCTAACTTCCTGTCTCTGTGACACCATTGGGGGGGACATCTTCCCTCACTTCCTGTCTCTGTGACACCACTGGGGGGGACATCTTCCCTCACTTCCTGTCTCTGTGACACCACTAGGGGACATCTTCTCTAACTTCCTGTCTCTGTGACACCATTGGGGGGGACGTCTTCCCTCACTTCCTGTCTCGGTGACACCACTAGGGGACATCTTCTCTAACTTCCTGTCTCTGTGACACCATTGGGGGGACATCTTCCCTCACTTCCTGTCTCGGTGACACCACTGGGGGACATCTTCCCTCACTACCTGTCTCTGTGACACCACTGGGGGACATCTTCCCTCACTTCCTGTCTCTGTGACACCACTGGGGGACATCTTCCCTCACTTCCTGTCTCTGTGACACCACTGGGGGACATCTTCCCTCACTTCCTGTCTCTGTGACACCATTGGGGGGACATCTTCCCTCACTTCCTGTCTCTGTGACACCACTGGGGGACATCTTCCCTCTCTTCCTGTCTCTGTGACACCATTGGGGGGACATCTTCCCTCACTTCCTGTCTCTGTGACACCATTGGGGGGGACGTCTTCCCTCACTTCCTGTCTCTGTGACACCACTAAGGGGGACATCTTCCCTCACTTCCTGTCTCTGTGACACCATTGGGGGGACATCTTCCCTCACTTCCTGTCTCTGTGACACCATTGGGGGGGACGTCTTCCCTCACTTCCTGTCTCTGTGACACCAATACAAAATATGGGGGGGGGGTGTCACCGGGACAGGAAGTCACAGACAGAAAAATAAACACAATGTCACAAATTGTATCATTTCTCAGATCCACCTCAATCCTTCCTCCGGCCCCTCCCCCTTCAGTCTTGCACAGTTGTACCGGCTCCTCCCCCTGGACTGAAACGGCTTCCTCTGATTTCACCGCACACTGTGAGCTTCTCACCATGTGCATTAGAAGATAGAGCCCCGCCTCCTTTCCTGGCTGGAGCACGCCCTTTTATCCCCAGCCTGACTATCCCTAGCCCCACCTCCTTTCCTGGCTGGAGCACGCCCCTTTATCCCCAGCCTGACTATCCCTAGCCCCGCCTCCTTTCCTGGCTGGAGCACGCCCTTTTATTCCTAGCCTGACTATCCCTAGCCCCGCCTCCTTTCCTGGCTGGAGGACGCCCCTTTATCCCCAGCCTGACTATCCCTAGCCCCACCTCCTTTCCTGGCTGGAGCACGCCCCTTTATCCCCAGCCTGACTATCCCTAGCCCCACCTCCTTTCCTGGCTGGAGCACGCCCCTTTATCCCCAGCCTGACTATCCCTAGCCCCGCCTCCTTTCCTGGCTGGAGCACGCCCTTTTATTCCTAGCCTGACTATCCCTAGCCCCGCCCCTTTCCTGGCTGGAGCACGCCCTTTTATTCCTAGCCTGACTATCCCTAGCCCCGCCCATTTTCCTGGCTGGAGCACGCCCCTTTATCCCCAGCCTGACTATCCCTAGCCCCGCCTCCTTTCCTGGCTGGAGCACGCCCCTTTATCCCCAGCCTGACTATCCCTAGCCCCGCCCCTTTCCTGGCTGGAGCACGCCCTTTTATCCCCAGCCTGACTATCCCCAGCCCCGCCTCCTTTCCTGGCTGGAGGACAATCATGGAAGCTCAGCATCACACATGGGCGTTACTTATGCAAATAC
Organism: Rana kukunoris; assembly: GCA_029574335.1. Taxonomy (NCBI): domain Eukaryota; kingdom Metazoa; phylum Chordata; class Amphibia; order Anura; family Ranidae; genus Rana; species Rana kukunoris. The sequence goes on along the minus strand of JAJQKJ010002296.1, from coordinate 101,134 downwards.
AGCCTGCGTAGGACCGCCCACTCCTCTAGACTACCATCCACTGCCATCAAGGCATTTTGATATTTGCATAACTCCTCCCACAGATTGTACGAGGGCTCTTGAGGGGGGGGGGGGGAGTACTGAGGGCGGGTGTTGTGATGTAATCAGGTAGTTAGGTACAGGCTCCTCCCACCAGCCATGATCTTCCTGCGTTGCATAGGGAAGCGCAGAGACCCGGTGATGACATCACAGTGTCTAAAAATAGGTGTGTAATGAAAATAAGACCCCAAATCTCGACTTTACCTTTTAAAAGCAAAACTTTTTCGATCTATAGCTTTTAAAAAAAAAAAAAAAAAAAAAAATTCTTCCAGGCTGGACCAGAAGTGATGTCATGATGTCGCTCCGGTCCTCCAAGGCCATAGAGTTGATCCAATGAACCCGCCGAAACGGAAAGGCTGAGAAACACGAGTGACGAGGGGGAGGGGGGGGGGTGACTTCCTTTCTTGGTTACAATCCCTTCCCCCACATTTTTGTATTGGTGTCACAGAGACAGGAAGTAAGGAATGATGCCCCCCCCATTGGTGTCACAGAGACAGGAAGTGAGGAAAGATGTCCCCCCCATTGGTGTCACAGAGACAGGAAGTGAGGAAAGATGTCCCCCCCATTGGTGTCACAGAGACAGGAAGTGAGGAAAGATGTCCCCCCCATTGGTGTCACAGAGACAGGAAGTGAGGAAAGATGTCCCCCCATTGGTGTCACAGAGACAGGAAGTGAGGAATGATGTCCCCCCCATTGGTGTCACAGAGACAGGAAGTGAGGAAAGATGTCCCCCAATCCCAATGGTGTCACAGAGACAGGAAGTGAGGAAAGATGTCCCCCCCCCCATTGGTGTCACAGAGACAGGAAGTGAGGAAAGATGTCCCCCCCCATTGGTGTCACAGAGACAGGAAGTGAGGAATGATGTCCCCCCCATTGGTGTCACAGAGACAGGAAGTGAGGAAAGATGTCCCCCCCCCCATTGGTGTCACAGAGACAGGAAGTGAGGAATGATGCCCCCCCCATTGGTGTCACAGAGACAGGAAGTGAGGAAAGATGTCCCCCCCATTGGTGTCACAGAGACAGGAAGTGAGGAAAGATGTCCCCCCCATTGGTGTCACAGAGACAGGAAGTGAGGAAAGATGTCCCCCCCATTGGTGTCACAGAGACAGGAAGTGAGGAAAGATGTCCCCCCCATTGGTGTCACAGAGACAGGAAGTGAGGAAAGATGTCCCCCCATTGGTGTCACAGAGACAGGAAGTGAGGAATGATGTCCCCCCCATTGGTGTCACAGAGACAGGAAGTGAGGAAAGATGTCCCCCAATCCCAATGGTGTCACAGAGACAGGAAGTGAGGAAAGATGTCCCCCCCCCCATTGGTGTCACAGAGACAGGAAGTGAGGAAAGATGTCCCCCCCCATTGGTGTCACAGAGACAGGAAGTGAGGAATGATGTCCCCCCCATTGGTGTCACAGAGACAGGAAGTGAGGAAAGATGTCCCCCCCCCCATTGGTGTCACAGAGACAGGAAGTGAGGAATGATGCCCCCCCCATTGGTGTCACAGAGACAGGAAGTGAGGAAAGATGTCCCCCCCATTGGTGTCACAGAGACAGGAAGTGAGGAAAGATGTCCCCCCCATTGGTGTCACAGAGACAGGAAGTGAGGAAAGATGTCCCCCCCATTGGTGTCACAGAGACAGGAAGTGAGGAAAGATGTCCCCCCCATTGGTGTCACAGAGACAGGAAGTGAGGAAAGATGTCCCCCCATTGGTGTCACAGAGACAGGAAGTGAGGAATGATGTCCCCCCCATTGGTGTCACAGAGACAGGAAGTGAGGAAAGATGTCCCCCAATCCCAATGGTGTCACAGAGACAGGAAGTGAGGAAAGATGTCCCCCCCCCCATTGGTGTCACAGAGACAGGAAGTGAGGAAAGATGTCCCCCCCCATTGGTGTCACAGAGACAGGAAGTGAGGAATGATGTCCCCCCCATTGGTGTCACAGAGACAGGAAGTGAGGAAAGATGTCCCCCCCCCCATTGGTGTCACAGAGACAGGAAGTGAGGAAATGATGCCCCCCCCATTGGTGTCACAGAGACAGGAAGTGAGGAAAGATGTCCCCCCCATTGGTGTCACAGAGACAGGAAGTGAGGAAAGATGTCCCCCCCATTGGTGTCACAGAGACAGGAAGTGAGGAAAGATGTCCCCCCCCATTGGTGTCACAGAGACAGGAAGTGAGGAAATGATGTCCCCCCCATTGGTGTCACAGAGACAGGAAGTGAGGAAAGATGTCCCCCCCATTGGTGTCACAGAGACAGGAAGTGAGGAAAGATGTCCCCCCCCATTGGTGTCACAGAGACAGGAAGTGAGGAAATGATGTCCCCCCCCATTGGTGTCACAGAGACAGGAAGTGAGGAATGATGTCCCCCCCATTGGTGTCACAGAGACAGGAAGTGAGAAAGATGTCCCCCCCCCCAGTCACAGAGAGGAAGTGAGATGTGCCCCCCCCATTGGTGTCACAGAGACAGGAAGTGAGAAAGATGTCCCCCCCATTGGTGTCACAGAGACAGGAGGAAATGATGTCCCCCCCCCATTGGTGTCACAGAGACAGGAAGTGAGGAATGTCCCCCCCATTGGTGTCACAGAGACAGGAAGTGAGGAATGATGTCCCCCCCATTGGTGTCACAGAGACAGGAAGTGAGGAAAGATGTCCCCCCCATTGGTGTCACAGAGACAGGAAGTGAGGAAAGATGTCCCCCCCATTGGTGTCACAGAGACAGGAAGTGAGGAAAGATGTCACAGAGACCCCCCCCATTGGTGTCACAGAGACAGGAAGTGAGGGATGTCCCCCCCATTGGTGTCACAGAGACAGGACAGGAGTGAAAGATGTCCCCCCCATTGGTGTCACAGAGACAGGAAGTGAGGAATGTCCCCCCCATTGGTGTCACAGAGACAGGAAGTGAGGAAAGATGTCCCCCCCATTGGTGTCACAGAGACAGGAAGTGAGGAAAGATGTCCCCCCCATTGGTGTCACAGAGACAGGAAGTGAGGAAAGATGTCCCCCCCATTGGTGTCACAGAGACAGGAAGTGAGGAAATGTCCCCCCCATTGGTGTCACAGAGACAGGAAGTGAGGAAAGATGTCCCCCCCATTGGTGTCACAGAGACAGGAAGTGAGGAAAGATGTCCCCCCCATTGGTGTCACAGAGACAGGAAGTGAGGAAAGATGTCAGGAAGTGAGGAATGATGTCCCCCCCATTGGTGTCACAGAGACAGGAAGTGAGGAAAGATGTCCCCCCCATTGGTGTCACAGAGACAGGAAGTGAGGAATGATGTCCCCCCCATTGGTGTCACAGAGACAGGAAGTGAGGAAAGATGTCCCCCCCATTGGTGTCACAGAGACAGGAAGTAAGGAATGATGTCCCCCCCATTGGTGTCACAGAGACAGGAAGTGAGGAAAGATGTCCCCCCCATTGGTGTCACAGAGACAGGAAGTAAGGAATGATGTCCCCCCCATTGGTGTCACAGAGACAGGAAGTGAGGAAAGATGTCCCCCCCATTGGTGTCACAGAGACAGGAAGTAAGGAATGATGTCCCCCCCATTGGTGTCACAGAGACAGGAAGTGAGGAAAGATGTCCCCCCCCATTGGTGTCACAGAGACAGGAAGTGAGGAAAGATGTCCCCCCCCATTGGTGTCACAGAGACAGGAAGTGAGGAATGATGTCCCCCCCCATTGGTGTCACAGAGACAGGAAGTGAGGAATGATGTCCCCACCCATTGGTGTCACAGAGACAGGAAGTGAGGAAAGATGTCCCCCCCCATTGGTGTCACAGAGACAGGAAGTGAGGAATGATGTCCCCCCCCATTGGTGTCACAGAGACAGGAAGTGAGGAATGATGTCCCCCCCCATTGGTGTCACAGAGACAGGAAGTGAGGAATGATGTCCCCACCCATTGGTGTCACAGAGACAGGAAGTGAGGAATGATGCCCCCCCCATTGGTGTCACAGACAGAAGTTTTGCACGGTGTGACGCTCGGCCTCTCCCGCTCGATATTCCGGGGTGGGGGGAGGATTGAAGGTCCACCTACAGACCTCTGCACTCACATTATAGAATATAAATAAATGTTGGCCGGTCCCTTTGTGTGGTGGGAAGGATGTCGGGAATGATCGGCGCTCTCCATATAATAAATGTATAAAGAAATCCCTCTTTTCTTTGAAGAATGACACCCAGGAGGACCTCGGCCCGGCGCCCCTCTACTTCCACCACGAGGGATTCTTCTGGAGATGTTGGTTCAACGGCGAGGAATTCCAGGAGACCATCTGGAACTTCTGGTTCAGTAAGATTCCATTTTATTTCTGTTCCTTCTTAATAAATGTCTAAAGCCGGAGTGTAGGGACCAAGCCTTCAACTGGAGTGTAGGGACCATGCCTTCAACTGGAGTGTAGGGACCAAGCTTTCAACTGGAGTGTAGGGACCAAGCCTTCAACTGGAGTGTAGGGACCATGCCTTCAACTGGAGTGTAGGGACCAAGCTTTCAACTGGAGTGTAGGGACCAAGCCTTCAACTGGAGTGTGGGGTCCAAGCCTTCAACTGGAGTGTAGGGACCATGCCTTCAACTGGAGTGTGGGGACCAAGCCTTCAACTGGAGTGTAGGGACCAAGCCTTCAACTGGAGTGTAGGGACCAAGCCTTCAACTGGAGTGTAGGGACCATGCCTTCAACTGGAGTGTAGGGACCAAGCCTTCATCTGGAGTGTAGGGACCATGCCTTCAACTGGAGTGTAGGGACCAAGCCTTCAACTGGAGTGTAGGGACCAGGCCTTCATCTGGAGTGTAGGGACCATGCCTTCAACTGGAGTGTGGGGACCAAGCCTTCAACTGGAGTGTGGGGTCCAAGCCTTCAACTGAAGTGTAGGGTCCAAGCCTTCAACTGGAGTGTAGGGACCAAGCCTTCAACTGGAGTGTAGGGACCAAGCCTTCAACTGGAGTGTAGGGACCAAGCCTTCAACTGGAGTGTAGGGTCCAAGCCTTCAACTGGAGTGTAGGGACCAAGCCTTCAACTGGAGTGTGGGGACCAAGCCTTCAACTGGAGTGTAGGGACCAAGCCTTCAACTGGAGTGTAGGGACCAGGCCTTCATCTGGAGTGTAGGGACCATGCCTTCAACTGGAGTGTGGGGACCAAGCCTTCAACTGGAGTGTGGGGTCCAAGCCTTCAACTGAAGTGTAGGGACCAAGCCTTCAACTGGAGTGTAGGGACCAAGCCTTCAACTGGAGTGTAGGGTCCAAGCCTTCAACTGGAGTGTAGGGACCAAGCCTTCAACTGGAGTGTAGGGACCAAGCCTTCAACTGGAGTGTAGGGACCAAGCTTTCAACTGGAGTGTAGGGACCAAGCTTTCAACTGGAGTGTAGGGACAAAGCCTTCAACTGGAGTGTAGGGTCCAAGCCTTCAACTGGAGTGTAGGGACCAAGCTTTCAACTGGAGTGTAGGGACCAAGCCTTCAACTGGAGTGTAGGGTCCAAGCCTTCAACTGGAGTGTAGGGTCCAAGCCTTCAACTGGAGTGTAGGGACCAAGCCTTCAACTGGAGTGTAGGGACCAAGCCTTCAACTGGAGTGTAGGGACCAAGCCTTCAACTGGAGTGTAGGGTCCAAGCCTTCAACTGGAGTGTAGGGACCAAGCCTTCAACTGGAGTGTGGGGACCAAGCCTTCAACTGGAGTGTAGGGTCCAAGCCTTCAACTGGAGTGTAGGGACCAAGCCTTCAACTGGAGTGTAGGGTCCAAGCCTTCAACTGGAGTGTAGGGACCATGCCTTCAACTGGCGTGTAGGGACCATGCTTTCAACTGGAGTGTAGGGACCAAGCCTTCAACTGGAGTGTAGGGACCATGCCTTCAACTGGAGTGTGGGGACCAAGCCTTCAACTGGACTGTAGGGACCAAGCCTTCAACTGGAGTGTAGGGACCATGCCTTCAACTGGACTGTAGGGACCAAGCCTTCAACTGGAGTGTAGGGTCCAAGCCTTCAACTGGAGTGTGGGGACCATGCCTTCAACTGGAGTGTAGGGACCAAGCCTTCAACTGGCGTGTAGGGACCAAGCCTTCAACTGGAGTGTAGGGACCAAGCCTTCAACTGGAGTGTAGGGACCAAGCCTTCAACTGGAGTGTAGGGACCAAGCCTTCAACTGGAGTGTAGGGACCAAGCCTTCAACTGGAGTGTAGGGACCAAGCCTTCAACTGGAGTGTAGGGACCAAGCCTTCAACTGGCGTGTAGGGACCAAGCCTTCAGCTGGAGTGTAGGGACCAAGCCTTCAACTGGCGTGTAGGGACCAAGCCTTCAGCTGGAGTGTAGGGACCAAGTCTTCAACTGGCGTGTGGGGACCAAGCCTTCAACTGGAGTGTAGGGACCAAGCCTTCAACTGGAGTGTAGGGACCAAGCCTTCAACTGGAGTGTAGGGACCAAGTCTTCAACTGGAGTGTAGGGACCAAGCCTTCAACTGGAGTGTAGGGACCAAGCCTTCAACTGGAGTGTGGGGACCAAGCCTTCAACTGGAGTGTAGGGACCAAGCCTTCAACTGGAGTGTGGGGACCAAGCCTTCAACTGGAGTGTAGGGTCCAAGCCTTCAACTGGAGTGTAGGGACCAAGCCTTCAACTGGAGTGTAGGGACCAAGCCTTCAATGGGAGTTTAGGGACCAAGCCTTCAACTGGAGTGTAGGGTCCATGCCTTCAGCTGGAGTGTAGGGACCAAGCCTTCAACTGGACTGTAGGGACCAAGCCTTCAACTGGAGTGTAGGGACCAAGCCTTCAACTGAAGTGTAGGGACCAGGCCTTCAACTGGACTGTAGGGACCAAGCCTTCAACTGGACTGTAGGGACCAAGCCTTCAACTGGAGTGTGGGGACCATGCCTTCAACTGGAGTGTGGGGACCAAGCCTTCAACTGGAGTGTAGGGACCAAGCCTTCAACTGGAGTGTGGGGACCAAGCCTTCAACTGGAGTGTAGGGACCATGCCTTCAACTGGCGTGTAGGGACCATGCCTTCAACTGGAGTGTAGGGACCAAGCCTTCAACTGGAGTGTGGGGACCAAGCCTTCAACTGGCGTGTAGGGACCAAGCCTTCAACTGGGGTGTAGGGACCATGCCTTCAACTGGAGTGTAGGGACCAAGCCTTCAACTGGAGTGTAGGGACCATGCCTTCAACTGGAGTGTAGGGACCATGCCTTCAACTGGAGTGTGGGGACCAAGCCTTCAACTGGCGTGTAGGGACCATGCCTTCAACTGGCGTGTAGGGACCATGCTTTCAACTGGAGTGTAGGGACCAAGCCTTCAACTGGAGTGTAGGGACCATGCCTTCAACTGGAGTGTGGGGACCAAGCCTTCAACTGGACTGTAGGGACCAAGCCTTCAACTGGAGTGTAGGGACCATGCCTTCAACTGGACTGTAGGGACCAAGCCTTCAACTGAAGTGTAGGGACCAAGCCTTCAACTGAAGTGTAGGGACCAAGCCTTCAACTGGAGTGTAGGGACCATGTCATAAGCTGGACTTGCCCTTCACTGTTCTTCGCACTCAGTGTTGGCGCGGCAGTCCTAGAATGAAGCGGTTTACCTCAGTTATTGGTTTTATCTCGGCACCACCTCATTTATTATAAATAATATCCCACATTCCAGTGAGTTGTAGATCTTCTGCACTTTATAAACACCTCAGATAAATACCCAAGAGGCCAATCATTGTGACTCCGCCCCTCTAGAGTCACCTGACATGGGATAGGAACCTCCTTCTGGGTGTGGTCAGTCAGGGTCGGGTCGTGTATCAATTAATTTCAACTTTATTATCTCTTCTCTTCCAGCCAGCCAGGCGCACCCCAAACACTGCATAGAGGGCTACCTATTCCCTATGCCCATCGCCCAGGGGCCCGTCCCCCACCCCTCCTATGACCCCACTGCAGGTAAGTGACCACAAACCAAGACTGGCAATATACTATACTGTGTCCTCTGCTGATACCAAAACACTCTATGCCGAATATTATGTGACACCCCCCCCCCTCGAGTAATGGAGTTCAGGGGTCTCCAATAAAGGGTCCTGGTGATTCTCCATCACACAAAGACATTGTAGACAATTGAGCTCCTCCAACTTTTTGGTAAAAGTTAGTTTGGTGAAGACCCTTCTCTGTTCCAACATTACTGTGACCAGTTATGACCAGCTCCATCAAGACATGGGGTGACCAGTCTGGACCGGCTCCATAAAGACATGGGGTGACCAGTTATGACCAGTTCCATCAAGACATGTGGTGACCAGTTTGGACCAGTTCCATAAAGACATGGGGTGACCAGTTTGGACCAGTTCCATAAAGACATGGAGTGACCAGTTTGGACCAGTTCCATAAAGACATGGGGTGACCAGTTTGGACCAGCTCCATAAAGACATGGGGTGACCAGTTTGGACCAGTTCCATAATGACATGGGGTGACCAGTTTGGACCGGCTCCATAAAGACATGGGGTGACCAGTCTGGACCGGCTCCATAAAGACATGGGGTGACCAGTTATGACCAGCTCCATAATGACATGGGGTGACCAGTTTGGACCGGCTCCATTAAGACATGGGGTGACCAGTTATGACCAGTTCCATCAAGACATGGGGTGACCAGTTTGGACCGGCTCCATAAAGACATGGTGTGACCAGTTTGGACCAGATCCATAAAGACATGGGGTGACCAGTTATGACCAGCTTCATAAAGACATGGGATGACCAGTTTGGACCAGCGCCATAAAGACATGGGGTAACCAGTCTGGACCAGCTCCATAAAGACATGAGGTGACCAGTTTGGACCGGCTCCATAAAGACATGGGGTGACCAGTTTGGACCAGCTCCATAAAGACATGGGGTGACCAGTTTGGACCAGCTCCATAAAGACATGGGGTGACCAGTTTGGACCAGCTCCATAAAGACATGGGGTGACCAGTTTGGACCAGATCCATAAAGACATAGGTGACCAGTTTGGACCAGCTCCATAAAGACATGGGGTGACCAGTTTGGACCAGCTCCATAAAGACATGGGGTGACCAGTTTGGACCAGCTCCATAAAGACATGGGGTGACCAGTTTGGACCAGCTCCATAAAGACATGGGGTGACCAGTCTGGACCAGCTCCATAAAGACATGGGGTGACCAGTGTGGGCCGGCTCCATAAAGACATGGGGTGACCAGTTTGGACCGGCTCCATAAAGACATGGGGTGACCAGTTTGGACCAGATCCATAAAGACATGGGGTGAAGACATGGGGTGACCAGTTTGGACCAGCGCCATAAAGACATGGGGTGACCAGTGTGGGCCGGCTCCATAAAGACATGGGGTGACCAGTTTGGACCAGATCCATAAAGACATGGGGTGACCAGTTTGGACCAGATCCATAAAGACATGGGGTGACCAGTCTGGACCGGCTCCATAAAGACATGGGGTGACCAGTTTGGACCGGCTCCATAAAGACATGGGGTGACCAGTTTGGACCAGCTCCATAAAGACATGGGGTGACCAGTTGCCAGTGTGCCCCATCGATTGCTGCTACAGCCCCAGTGTGCGTCCCCCACTTACCTGTCTCGGGTCTCGGCGCTGTCCTCCATACTCCGAGTCCTCGATGTCTTCTCCCGTCCTCTGCTATGATTGGACGCCTGATGTTAGATGGGACATCTTATCATTTATGGTCCAGGGTATAAGAGAAGTCCGGAGTCCTGAGAACTCTTTTATAACGGTTCCCGGAATCGAGGGATCGGCGGCTCTCTGCTGGCATGTTGGGCTGAACCACCAGCTGTATATATATATATAATTATAGGAGGGATCGGCGGCAGGAAGAGGCAGGGAAGGGCTGCTTGGCGTCACTACAAAGGTCTGGGCAGCACAGTGGCTCAGTGACTCGATAAGGTCCGTCTACATGGAGTTTGCATGTTCTCCCTGGACTTCCTTCCACACTCCAAAGACATGGAGGGAGATTAGTTGGCCCCCTTTCTAAAATTGGCCCCTAGTATTGTGGCCTGCTATGCCGAGTCGACCTTGATAACGATCTTCTATCTATGCCACCAAGAATGAAGGCAAAAGGAGGACAAACCCGCTACTAGCAAGGGGGACCTAATAAAGGGGGTCCAACCCGCTACTAGCAAGGGGGACCTAATAAAGGGGGTCCAACCCGGGACTAGCAAGGGGGACCTAATAAAGGGGGTCCAACCCGGGACTAGCAAGGGGGACCTAATAAAGGGGGTCCAACCCGGGACTAGCAAGGGGGACCTAATAAAGGGGGTCCAACCCGGGACTAGCAAGGAGGACCTAATAAAGGGGGTCCAACCCGGGACTAGCAAGGTGGACCTAATAAAGGGGGTCCAACCCGGGACTAGCAAGGGGGACCTAATAAAGGGGGTCCAACCCGGGACTAGCAAGGAGGACCTAATAAAGGGGGTCCAACCCGGGACTAGCAAGGTGGACCTAATAAAGGGGGTCCAACCCGGGACTAGCAAGGGGGACCTAATAAAGGGGTCCAACCCGGGACTAGCAAGGGGGACCTAATAAAGGGGGTCCAACCAGCTACTAGCAAGGTGGACCTAATAAAGGGGGTCCAACCCGGGACTAGCAAGGGGGAACTAATAAAGGGGGTCCAACCCGGACTAGCAAGGAGGACCTAATAAAGGGGGTCCAACCCGGGACTAGCAAGGTGGACCTAATAAAGGGGGTCCAACCCAGGACTAGCAAGGTGGACCTAATAAAGGGGGTCCAACCCGCTACTAGCAAGGTGGACCTAATAAAGGGGGTCCAACCTGCTACTAGCAAGGGGGACCTAATAAAGGGGTCCAACCCGGGACTAGCAAGGGGGACCTAATAAAGGGGGTCCAACCCGGGACTAGCAAGGGGGACCTAATAAAGGGGGTCCAACCCGGGACTAGCAAGGAGGACCTAATAAAGGGGGTCCAACCCGGGACTAGCAAGGTGGACCTAATAAAGGGGGTCCAACCCGGGACTAGCAAGGTGGACCTAATAAAGGGGGTCCAACCCGGGACTAGCAAGGAGGACCTAATAAAGGGGGTCCAACCCGGGACTAGCAAGGTGGACCTAATAAAGGGGGTCCAACCCGGGACTAGCAAGGTGGACCTAATAAAGGGGGTCCAACCCGCTACTAGCAAGGTGGACCTAATAAAGGGGGTCCAACCCGCTACTAGCAAGGGGGACCTAATAAAGGGGGTCCAACCGGGACTAGCACAGTGGACCTAATAAAGGGGGTCCAACCCGCTACTAGCAAGGGGGACCTAATAAAGGGGGTCCAACCCGGGACTAGCAAGGGGGGCCTAATAAAGGGGGTCCAACCCGCTACTAGCAAGGTGGACCTAATAAAGGGGGTCCAACCCGGGACTAGCAAGGTGGACCTAATAAAGGGGGTCCAACCCACTACTAGCAAGGAGGACCTAATAAAGGGGGTCCAACCTGCTACTAGCAAGGGGACCTAATAAAGGCAGTCCAACCTGGGACTAGCAAGGGGGACCTAATAAAGGGGCTCCAACCCGGGACTAGCAAGGTGGACCTAATAAAGGGGGTCCAACCCGGGACTAGCAAGGGGGACCTAATAAAGGGGTCCAACCCGCTACTAGCAAGGGGGACCTAATAAAGGGGGTCCAACCCGCTACTAGCAAGGTGGACCTAATAAAGGGGGTCCAACCCGGGACTAGCAAGGTGGACCTAATAAAGGGGGTCCAACCCGGGACTAGCAAGGTGGACCTAATAAAGGGGGTCCAACCCGGGACAAGCAAGGTGGAACTAATAAAGGGGGTCCAACCCGCTACTAGCAAGGGGGACCTAATAAAGGGGGTCCAACCCGGGACCAGCAAGGGGGACCTAATAAAGGGGGTCCAACCCGCTACTAGCAAGGTGGACCTAATAAAGGGGGTCCAACCCGGGACTAGCAAGGGGGACCTAATAAAGGGGGTCCAACCCACTACTAGCAAGGTGGACCTAATAAAGGGGGTCCAACCCACTACTAGCAAGGTGGACCTAATAAAGGGGGTCCAACCCGGGACTAGCAAGGTCTGGTGAGTGTATATTTTGTGACAAATTAAGGGCCCGTTCACACAATGCATTGCGGCCAATTGTCACTTTGTAACATTTTAATAAAGTTTACATAAAAAAAAAATAACACAATGAAATCTCCTCCTTCTGGTTGGCAGTGTACAGAGGCTTCTGGACGGCGTTCATCATCCTCGCGGTGGCCTCCAGCGTGGTGGGCGGGCTCCTGCTGGTGTGCGCTGTGCCCTTCGCCGCCGCCCGACTCTATAAAGTAGGAGGAGGATTCTTCATCACTTCTGGTAAGAGGGCAGCTGTGTGAGGGGGAGGGGAGGGGGGCGTTTTATTAGAGGGAAATGTATCTATTGGGGGGAAATCCCGAAATGTTACAGTTGTCACCGGAAACAGGAAGAGAGAGGAAATCTTCTGGTGGGGGACACCTGTTCTGGTGAATGTCCCCTCACTTCCTGTTGTGCCTCTAAGGCAGGAAGTGAAGGGAATTCTCCACACAAAAAAATGAACCAAAAAAACAACAACTTTAGATTCACATTTTGGGACAATGAATGGTCTCCATCCTGCACTGTCCCTTCCACCCACAACTGAACTGTCAGGAAGAGGGAGAGTGTCTGGTACTGGGGGGGGGGGAAGGGGAGGAGAGTGTCCAGTATTGAGGGGGGGGGCAGGAAGGGGAGGGGAGTGTTTCCGGTATTGGGGGACAGGAAGGGGGAGGAGAGTGTCCGGTACTGGGGGGGGGGGAAAGGGGAGGAGAGTGTCCAGTATTGGGGGGGCAGGAAGGGGGAGGAGAGTGTCCATATTGAGGGGACAGGAAGGGGAGGGGAGTGTCCATATTGGGGGGGGGGGCAGGAAGGGGAGAGGAGTGTTTCTGGTATTGGGGGACAGGAAGGGGGAGGAGAGTGTCCGGTACTGGGGGGGGGAAAGGGGAGGAGAGTGTCCAGTATTGGGGGGGCAGGAAGGGGGAGGAGAGTGTCCATATTGAGGGGACAGGAAGAGGAGGGGAGTGTCCGTATTGGGGGGGGGGGGGGGGGGGGGGGGGGGCAGGAAGGGGAGGGGAGTGTTTCTGGTATTGGGGGACAGGAAGGGGGAGGAGAGTGTCCGGTACTGGGGGGGGGAAAGGGGAGGAGAGTGTCCAGTATTGGGGGGGCAGGAAGGGGGAGGAGAGTGTCCATATTGAGGGGACAGGAAGGGGAGGGGAGTGTCCGTATTGGGGGGGGGGCAGGAAGGGGAGGGGAGTGTTTCTGGTATTGGGGGACAGGAAGGGGAGGAGAGTGTCCGGTACTGGGGGGGGGAAGGGGAGGAGAGTGTCCAGTATTGGGGGGGCAGGAAGGGGGAGGAGAGTGTCCATATTGAGGGGACAGGAAGGGGAGGGGAGTGTCCGTATTGGGGGGGGGCAGGAAGGGGAGGGGAGTGTTTCCGGTATTGGGGGACAGGAAGGGGGAGGAGAGTGTCCAGTATTGGGGGGAAGGAAGGGGAGTGTCCGGTATTGGGGGGGCAGGAAGGGGGAGAGGAGTGTCCATATTGGGGGGGACGGGAAGGGGGAGGGGAGAGTCCGGTATTGGGGGGCAGGAAGGGGGAGAGGAGTGTCCATATTGGGGGGGGGACAGGAAGGGGGAGGGGAGTGTCTGTATTGGGGGGCAGGTAGGGGGAGGAGAGTGTCCGGTATTGGGGGGCAGGAAGGGGGAGAGGAGTGTCCATATTGGGGGGGACAGGAAGGGGAGTGTCCGGTATTGGGGGGGGCAGGAAGGGGGAGAGGAGTGTCCATATTGGGGGGGGACAGGAAGGGGGAGGGGAGTGTTCGTATTGTGGGGCAGGTAGGGGAGTGTCCAGTATTGGGGGCAGGAAGGGGGAGGGGAGTGTCTGTATTGGGGGGGGCGGGAAAGGGGAGAGGAGTGTCTGTATTGGGGGGGCGGGAAAGGTTGAGAGGAGTGTCTGTATTGGGGGGGGCGGGAAAGGGGAGAGGAGTGTCTGTATTGGGGGGGGGAAGGGGGAGAGGAGTGTCTGTATTGGGGGGCGGGAAAGGGGAGGAGAGTGTCTGTATTGGGGGGCAGGAAAGGGGAGAGGAGTGTCTGTATTGGGGGGGGGGGGGCGGGAAAGGGGATAGGAGTGTCTGTATTGGGGGGCGGGAAAGGGGAGAGGAGTGTCTGTATTGGGGGGGCGGGAAGGGGGGGAGAGGAGTGTCTGTATTGGGGGGCGGGAAAGGGGAGGACTGTGTCTGTATTGGGGGGGCAGGAAAGGGGAGAGGAGTGTCTGTATTGGGGGGGGGGGCGGGAAAGGGGGGGAGAGGAGTGTCTGTATTGGGGGGGCGGGAAAGGGGAGAGGAGTGTCTGTATTGGGGGGGCGGGAAGGGGGAGAGGAGTGTCTGTATTGGGGGGCGGGAAAGGGGAGGAGAGTGTCTGTATTGGGGGGGCAGGAAAGGGGAGGAGAGTGTCTGTATTGGGGGGCGGGAAAGGGGAGAGGAGTGTCTGTATTATTGGGGGGCGGGAAAGGGGAGAGGTTTGTCCATATTGGGAGTGGAAAGGGGAGTGTCCGGTATTGGGGGGGCAGGAAGGGGGAGTGTCTGGTATTGGGGCAGGCAGGAAGGGAGGAGAGTGTCCGGATTTGGGGGGGGGGGGCAGAAAGGGGTAGGGGGAATGTCCGCTATTGGAGGGGCAGGAAGGGGAAGGGGAGTATCTGATATTGGGGGGGCAGGAGAGTGTCTGGTATTTGGGGGGGGGGGGGGAGTGTCCCATATTGGGGAGTGGGAAGGGAAGTGTCCGGTATTGGAGGGGCAGGAAGGGGGAGGGGAGTGTCTGATATTGGGGGGGGCAGGAGAGTGTCCGGTATTTGGGGGGGGAAAGGGGAGGGGAGTGTCCCATATTGGGGAGTGGGAAGGGGAGTGTCCGGTATTTGGGGGGCAGGAAGGGGGAGTGTCTGGTATTGGGGCAGGCAGGAAGGGGAGGAGAGTGTCCGGATTTAGGGGGGCAGAAAGGGGTAGGGGGAATGTCTAATATTGGAGGGGCAGGAAGGGGGAGGGGAGTGTCTGATATTGGGGGGGCAGGAGAGTGTCCGGTATTTGGGGAAGGGGGAAGGGGGAGGGGAGTGTCCCATATTGGGGAGTGGGAAGGGGAGTGTCCGGTATTGGAGGGGCAGGAAGGGGGAGGGGAATGTCTGATATTGGGGGGGGCAGGAGAGTGTCCGGTATTTGGGGGGGGAGGAAGGGGGAGGGGTGTGTCCCATATTGGTGGGGGTGAGAAAGGGGAGGGGGGTGTCCGGTATTTGGGGAGGGGAGGGGGGGGGAGGTGGGGGGGGGGGGGGGGGGGAAGGGGGGGGGAGGTAAAGGGAGGAGTGTCCCATATTGGTGGGGGTGAGAAAGGGGAGGGGGGTGTCCGGTATTGGGGGACAGGAAGGGGGAGGGGAGAGTCTGGTATGGGGGGGCAGGAAGGGGGAGGGGAGTGTCTGATATTGGGGGGGGGGAGAGTGTCCGGTATTTGGGGGGGGGGGAAGGAAAGGGGAGGGGAGTGTCCCATATTGGGGAGTGGGAAGGGGAGTGTCCGGTATTGGAGGGGCAGGAAGGGGGAGGGGAGTGTCTGATATTGGGGGGGCAGGAGAGTGTCCTGTATTTGGGGGGGGGAAGGGGGAGGGGAGTGTCCCATATTGGTGGGGGTAAGAAAGGGGAGGGAGGTGTGCGGTATTGAAGGGGTTAAATTAAAACGCTACGCTCTGGTAAACTCTGCGCAGAATGTGGCGGCGGGGCGATGTCCCCCCTCGTACTGATACGTGTGCGTTTTTTGTGGTTGCAGGCGTCCTGCTGGCGTTCCTGATCGCCCTCTTCGCCCTGTGGAAGGAGTTCGCCGCCGACCTGGAGCGGTACATCCTGCTGGAGCGTGCGGAGCGCTGCGCACCCGACTCTCACGTCCGCGTCTATTACGGATGGTCGTTCATGTTCGCCGCCGCCGGGACCCCCCTGGTGCTGCTCTCCGGCCTCCTCTTCTTGTGCGCAGGCCGCAGCGTTCACGTGGAAGAGAAATAGGCGCGAGGGGGGAGGCGAGGAGGATTCGGAGAGGGAGGGAATGGGGAGGAGAAAGGGGAGGCGGTTCCGGAGGGGAGAGCGCGGGACGAAGATTGCGGATTTTTTTTTCCAAAGCCGCGGAGGAGAAGAGAACTTTTTTTTATGTCCGAAGTCACCCGCTGTGCCGAGCTGATTAAGAGTCAGATAGCGGACCGGGCCTGGCGGGGGAGGGGGGGATGAGGACGCAGAATTTATATGGCGTTCGCGCCAGGAAGCCGCCATCGCACGCCGCTACAAAGTGTCCGAGAGGAAGTATCGTGTGATTTATTTCTATGATTCTGTATTCCAATAAAATCTCACAAAATAAATCTGTTTTATGTGACTCCTGGGAGTGTTTTGTCTTATGGGGGCGGAGAGATGTCGGTCCGGGCGGGGGGACACTGGGCAGAGGGCGCTGTGTATTTGGGAGTAATGTGCGGGTTTAGATTTTTAGAGGGGTCAGCTACTCTTGGGGTTTAGATCACAATTATGTCCCAGCATGCATTGCTCTGCCCCCTGCAGGAGTATAGGAACTACTGTCCAAAATGATAAGAAGAGATACCGAGATTTACACCCGGCATACAGGACAGGAGAAGCGGGAATGTGATCAATATAAAGTGCCCCTCCCCCGCTATAATCAGATCCGACCCCATTGATCTCTGCGGCCGATCGATATTTTTAATTTCTTTCGGGTTAAAAAAAAAAAAAAAAAAATTGGTGGGTAAAAAGGGGAAAAAGGTGTGCGGTAAAAAGGGGTTAAAAAAAAAAAATAAAAGTATAAAAAAAAATAAAAAAAAATGGGCAGAAGGAGGAAAAGAAAGAGGAGGGAAAAGGGGAAAATTGGGGAGGAGGGGGAAAGAAACTTCGATGGCAAATCCTCTGCACTGGAAGTCATGATGCTGAGAGCGTGCGGAGCCGCGCCACCCTCTCTCTGCCGCCACGGATGGGCGGGGCGCGGACACTGCCATCTGGCAGGAGACGTCTTTACGGCGATCACGCCTCGCCCCGCAGTTTTGGGCCCCCGCCAATCACGCAGCCCCCCGGATTTTTTTCACCGGAGCAGAAGAGAATTATCATAGGAAGAAATAAAAGGGATGGCAATGAATTCCCATCCATCGCCCGCCGCCGCCGCCGCCCTCCGCCACAAACACGCGCGTGTCACGTCCCCGATCCGTCACAGAATAATTGCTAATTAAAGGCGATATTTCACCTATCGGATCTCTGCCGTCTTTTATATGAATCCGCGGCGGCACTTAGCGCATCAAATAATCGCGCCGTAAAATATTATGATGGATGGAATCTCACGCTCCGCTCCACAAACACGTCATAAATTCTCCGGCGAGCAATGTGGAGCGACGCGTTTTATAGATAAAGGATGGCAACAAAATATACAAAGAGGACCTGACCCCCCCCCCACCCCCCCCCCCACCCCCAAACCCCGAAAGGGGGAACGAAGAGAGAAGGATCGAAGGGGAGGGGAAGATCCCCGATCGGTAGGGGGAGGCGAGAGCCACACAGAGGGAGTCCGGGAGGTGAACGTACAAAGGAATTGGAACGAGATTACTTTTCTATACATTGACAGCTGGGGGACTACAAGGCCCAGCATGCTATGGAAACTTCCCAGAAAAACATTCCTCATTGTGGTTTCGGAACAATGCTTTTTTCTCCATGATAGATCGGCGGCGGAGAAGGAGGGAGAGAGAAAGACGCAAAATTCTCTCTAAGAAAAATGGAATCCTCTCCCAAAAAAGAACAAAAAGAAAGAAACGAAAGAGGAAAAACTCTCTTCTCATTAGAAACAAAATCTACAAAAAGAGAAAAAACCTCTCCCTCTTCTCTTCTCCCACTCAGGCAAAAGGAGAAAAAAATAAAGGGGGAACCAAAAGCTAAACAAAAAAAAACCAGAAGAAAAAAGAAAAACAGGGGAACAAAAAGCAGAAAGGCGTTCTGGAAGATAAAGAGAAAAGAGGAGAGGGAAACCTCTCCCTCCTCTCTTTAAGAGAGAGGAGTGTAAGAGAAAAGAAGGGGAGTGAAGCAGAAAAGAAGAGAGGAGATGGGAGAATGAAAAGAGTCAAGAGAAAAGGAATCAGACGGCAAAGAAGATGAGGAGAACGGGGAGCCTCTCCCCTCAAGCGAAAACTCTTCTCCTCCTCTCTTCTCCTTCTCTCTCCTCTCCCCTCCTCCTCTCTTCTCCTCCTCTTTCCCTCCTCCCCTCCTCTCTTCTCCTCCTCTCTCCTCTCCCCTCCTCTCTTCTCCTTCTCTCTCCTCTCCCCTCCTCTCTTCTCCTTCTCTCTCCTCTCCCCTCCTCTCTTCTCCTTCTCTCTCCTCTCCCCTCCTCTCTTCTCCTTCTCTCTCCTCTCCCCTCCTCTCTTCTCATTATCTACCCTCTCCCCTCCACTCTTCTCCTTCTCTCTCCTCTCCCCTCCTCTCTTCTCATTCTCTATCCTCTCCCCTCCTCTCTTCTCATTCTCTACCCTCTCCCCTCCACTCTTCTCCTCCTCTCTCTCCTCTCCCCTCCACTCTTCTCCTTCTCTCTCCTCTCCCCTCCTCTCTTCTCATTCTCTATCCTCTCCCCTCCTCTCTTCTCATTCTCTACCCTCTCCCCTCCACTCTTCTCCTCCTCTCTCTCCTCTCCCCTCCTCTCTTCTCCTTCTCTCTCCTCTCCCCTCCTCTCTTCTCCTTCTCTCTCCTCTCCCCTCCTCTCTTCTCCTTCTCTACCCTCTCCCCTCCACTCTTCTCCTTCTCTCTCCTCTCCCCTCCACTCTTCTCCTTCTCTCTCCTCTCCCCTCCTCTCTTCTCATTCTCTATCCTCTCCCCCTCCTCTCTTCTCATTCTCTATCCTCTCCCTCTCCTCTCTTCTCATTCTCTATCCTCTCCCTCTCCTCTCTTCTCCTTCTCTATCCTCTCCCCTCCTCTCTCCTTCTCTATCCTCTCCCCTCCTCTCTTCTTCTCTACCCCCCCACCCTTTCTTCTCCTTCTCTACCATTTCCCCTCCTCTCTTCTCTATCCTATTCCCTCTTCTCCTTCTCCATCTTCTATCCCCCTTGCCGATTTGTCACTTGCTGTGTCACTTTCCTGCTAAGGTGGTCTCTTGCAAGGCAGGCAGCAGAGAAATGATGTCATCTCTCTGCTGCCTGCACAGTGAGGGCAGAACTGCACTGCAGGGATGCAGGGCGGGTGCCGGGCAGTGAGAGATGAGGTCATCTCTCTGCTCCCCCGCCCGCCAGCTCCCTGATTGGCCAGCTGTCCGCTCACCCACAAGCTGCCCAGCCGCCCGCTCTCTCATCCACAGAGCCGTCCGCGGAGCTGTCAGAGACTGTTCATATGAAAAGACTGTCAGAGACTGCATGTAACAAAGACTGTCAGAGACTGTTCATATAAAAAGACTGTCAGAGACTGCATGTAACAAAGACTGTCAGAGACTGCCTGCTGGTAATATTTTTGCTCAGAGATGGACTTTAGTAATACACGACCTCAATTATTTTATATGAGGATATATTATACTTTTAGTAGTTATCCTTTAACTGCTTCCCCCTCCCAAGTCTTTTACTAACCTTTTCTGGTTCAATGAGATTCCTATACAGTCTGAGGAGGAGGAAAGGAGAGAAAGGGGGATAGAGAGGAAGAGGAGAGGAAGAGAGGGAGAGGAAGAGGAGAAGAGAGGGAGAGCAAGGGGAAGAGGAAGAGGGAGGGAGAGGAAGAGGAAGAAGGAGGGAAAGGAAGAGAGAAAGAGGGACATGGAGAGGAGAAGAGAGGAATAAGGAGAGAGAGGAAGAGGGACAGGGAGAGGAGAAGAGAGGAATAGGGAGAGAGAGGAAGAGGGACAGGGAGAGGAGAAGAGAGGAATAGGGAGAGAGAGGAAGAGGGACAGGGAGAGGAGAGGAGAGGGAGAGGAAGAGGGAGGGAGAGAGAGGAAGAGGGACAGGGAGAGGAGAGGAGAGGGAGAGGAAGAGGGAGGAAGAGGAGAGGGAGAGGGACAGGGAGAGGAGAGGAAGAGGGAGGGAGGAAGAGGAAGAAGGAGGGAGAGGAAGAGGGAGGAAGAGAGAAAGAGGCACAGGGAGAGGAGGAGAGAGGAATAGGGAGAGTGGGAGAGGAAGAGGGACAGGGAGAGGAGAGGAAGAAATGGAGAGGAAGAGGAAGGGAGAGGAAGAGAGAAAGAGGGACAGAGAGAGGAGAAGAGAGGAAGAGAGAGGGAGAGAAAGAGGGAGAGGAGAGGGTGAGGAAGAGGGAGAGGGAGAGAGGGGGGGGAGGAGTGGAGAGGAAGGGAGAAGAGATGGAAAGGTGACTATAAAAAATAAAAATAAGCATGACGATAGGGGAAAGGATAGAGAAGAGGAAAGGGGAGAGGAGGAAGGGAGGAGGGAGAGGAGAGTGGAGAGGAGAGAATGAGAGAGAATAGAGGGGATGAGGGAGGTGAACAGTAAGGATAGAGAAAAGGGAAGGAACAGAGAGGTAGGAAGAGGGGGGAAATAGGGAGTATAGGGGAGAGTCCAGAGAATAGAGAAAGAGGTGAGAGATGATAGAGGAGAGAGGGTATAAAAGAGTGGAGAGGACAGAGAAGGTGTAGAGAGGAATGGAGAGGATAAAGAGGGAGAAAAGAGGAGGAAAGAAGGTAAAGGAGGTGAACAGAAGAGAGAGGATAGAACAGGAGAAAAGAGGAGGGGAGATGATAGAGAAGGAAAAGAAAGGAGGAGAGAGGATAGGGAGGGAAAATAAAGGAGGATAAAGAATAGAAAAGGAGAGGAGAGGAAAGGAAGGGAGAAGATAGGAGGGAAGAAAATTGAGAGGACAAGAGAGGATAGAGAGAGAGAGAGAAGAAAGGAGGAGAAGGAATAGAAAAAGGAGAGGGAGGAGGGAAGAGGATAGAGGAGAAAAGGAGAAGAGAGGATAGAGGAGAAGAAAAGAGGAGGGGAGAGAATAGAGAAGGAGAAGGAAGGGAGAGGATAGATGAGAAGAGAGGAGAAGGAAGGATAGAGAAGGAGAAGAGAAGAAGAGGGAAGAGGATACAGAAGGAGACGAAAGGAAGGAGAGGAGAGGAGGGGAGAGGATGGAGAAGAGAGGAGGGGAGAGGATAGAGAAGGAGAAGAGAGGAGGGGAGAGTTGAGAGAAGGAAAAGAGAGGAGGGGAGAGGATACAGAAGGAGACGAAAGGAAGGAGAGGAGAGGAGGGGAGAGGAGAGAGAAGAAGAGAAGACGGTAGAGAATACAGAAGTAATAGAAAGGAGGGAGGAGGAAGAAGAGGGCGTGTCACTGTAAATGAATGACAATATGTGAATACGGAAACCTTCTATAAGCCCCGCCCGGTCTTTATATTTCTGGTAATTTTTGGGGCCTTCTCAGTAATCAGAAGAAACGTCCTGATCAGCAAAGTGCAGGCGATTCCGGAACCTCAACAAAATGGCGCCTGTCTGCTTCCTTTGACTTTGGCGCTTCACTCGCTCTTTTGCGCCAGTCAGTTTCCGCAGATCCTTTTTTTTTTTTCGTCAGTCATTTTTCTAAGTTAATTTCATATCTAAAAAAAGAAAAAAAAGAAGTGCGATGATAAACGGCGCACTTTGACTACCTTCCGCAAAGCGAGTCTAAAAGGACGTGAGCCGCGGCGTTTCCCGGAGCTAATGTGCAATGCATATGATAAGGGGACGGTACGCAGGAGGAGGGCCGCCGCGGACACCTAGAAAACGCCATAAATAAATGGCGCGGTGGAAAGGGCCGCGCTGCACCTTGCCTATCACTGACAATTTACATATCTCAGGGAAACCTTTGTGGTCGGCTGTCATTTCCCCGCCATTATACGCCTTTCTGGATAATTACCGGTTAATGTGAAAAAGCAGATGGAGGGAAAAGAGAGAGAGGGGGAAAAAAAACCTTGAAATTTCCGATAGCGCATCCTCAAACCTTTCGCCTTATCTGCGTGCCGCAGCCTCCAGATTTCAAAAGAAGTTTCAAAACCTTTGTTAGAAATGTCGCCGATTCTCCGTCTGAACGCGGCGAATGACATTCAGGAGGAATTGTTCGCCCGCCTTTTTTTTTTTTCTCCCCCCACCACAATTAAATTCTATTATCGCCAACTGTCAAAGTAGAGACGGCCGTCTCTTAACTAATGGGCCTGATGTTTGCTGCCGCCGCCGCCGCCGCCGCCGCTCTTTTCCTTTTTTTCGGCACCGAGCCGCATATAAAGCCGGCCCAGAAAACCCGCAAAACAAACAATAACTGAGGATTCTCGACGAGCGATCTGACACTTTATTTATATTTTTTTCAGTATTAATCTCTTTTTTTCAGTATTTTATCTTTTTTATTTACTTTTCAGTATTTATCTCTTTTTTTTTTTTTCGGTATTTATCTCTTTTTTTTTTCCATTGCAGGAATCTATGTATTGCCGCTGCCTCCGACTATTCAGATGGCCGGCCCCCTGGTGAGCGCCGGCCATCTGAATAAAGGCAGCAATTAAAGGGCACAATGGCGACAATTGGCACAGTGGCGACAATTAAAGGGCATAGTGTCATCAATTGGCACAGTGGCGACAATTAAAGGGCACAAAGGGCACAATGGCGACAATTGGCACAGTGGCAACAATTAAAGGGCATAGTGGCATCAATTGGCACAGTGGCGACAATTAAAGGGCACAATGGCGGCAATTGGCACAGTGGCAACAATTAAAGGGCACAGTGGCGACAATTGGCACAGTGGCGACAATTAAGGGGCACAGTGGCATCAATTGGCACAGTGGCGACAATTAAAGGGCACAGTAGTGACAATTGGCACAGTGGCAACAATTAAAGGGCATAGTGGCATCAATTGGCACAGTGGCGACAATTAAAGGGCACAATGGCGGCAATTGGCACAGTGGCAACAATTAAAGGGCACAGTGGCGACAATTGGCACAGTGGCGACAATTAAGGGGCACAGTGGCATCAATTGGCACAGTGGCGACAATTAAAGGGCACAGTAGTGACAATTGGCACAGTGGCAACAATTAAAGGGCATAGTGGCATCAATTGGCACAGTGGCGACAATTAAAGGGCACAATGGCGGCAATTGGCACAGTGGCAACAATTAAAGGGCACAGTGGCGACAATTGGCACAGTGGCGACAATTAAAGGGCACAGTGGCGACAATTGGCACAGTGGCAACAATTAAAGGGCACAGCTGCAACAATTGGCACAGTGGCGACAATTAAAGGGCAAAGTGGCATCATTTGGCACAGTGGCGACAATTAAAGGGCACAGTGAGACAATTGGCACAGTGGCAACAATTAAAGGGCACAGCTGCAACAATTGGCACAGTGGCGACAATTAAGGGGCACAGTGGCATCAATTGGCACAGTGGCGACAATTAAAGGGCACAGTAGTGACAATTGGCACAGTGGCAACAATTAAAGGGCATAGTGGCATCAATTGGCACAGTGGCGACAATTAAAGGGCACAATGGCGGCAATTGGCACAGTGGCAACAATTAAAGGGCACAGTGGCGGCAATTGGCACAGTGGCAACAATTAAAGGGCACAGTGGCGACAATTAAAGGGCACAGTGGCGACAATTAAAGGGCACAGTGGCGACAATTGGCACAGTGGCAACAATTAAAGGGCAAAGTGGCATCATTTGGCACAGTGGCGACAATTAAAGGGCACAGTGAGACAATTGGCACAGTGGCAACAATTAAAGGGCACAGCTGCAACAATTGGCACAGTGGCGACAATTAAAGGGCACAGTAGCGACAATTGGCACAGTGGAGACGATTAAAGGGCAAAGTGGCAGCAATTAGCACAGTGCGACAATTAAAGGGCACAGCTGCAACAATTGGCACAGTGGCGACAATTAAAGGGCACAGTGGCGACAATTAAAGGGCACAGTGGCGACAACTAAAGGGTACAGTGGCGATAATTGGCACAGTGGCGACAGTGGCTGCGTTTGATGGGCACAGTGAGTCTGCAATTGTTTTTTTTTCCGTTTGTTTGCGCCCCCCCAAAAAATTTGAGCACCAGCCGCCACTGCTCACACAGTATATACACACACACACAGAAAAGATACTAGGCTGGCAACCCTGATGGGGAGGGGGGGCCCTAGTGGCATGGGGCCCTCGGGCAGTGCCCAAATGGTCAGTCCGCCCCTGCCTACCAAAACATATATATATATAAATAATAATTATAATAAATATTTTCTATAGAAAGAGAATAAGTCCCAAATTCAGATGTCAGTCTCCTGTAATCTCCAATAGGAGAAGAAGATCCAATCAGGTGTGTTGTAGCGCACATGTGCTGTCAGAGAGCAAGCAAGCCAATAGGAAGAGGGTCCATCACACCAGTGTCCAATCTGTAACAAGGACCTGGCTGTGCGGTTTTTGGATCACAAGACTGGCTGAACAGAATTAAAAGCCCTCGGGAGCTTAAATTCCGCCTCATATGTGGAATTCAGCAATAAACAGATCCCATTCGTATTTCTAATAAATATAAATGTCATATTGGAGATGTGGGGACCAGCTCCAGTTTTCTCCCCTGCCCCGGAATTGGCTGCCATTTGTGGCCTTTGTTAAAGCGATTGGGGGGGGGGGTAACGCGGCGCCGCGGTGCGATGACGGTCATCGGAGACAGGCAGCCGCTATAATTAATCATAATTAGCCCCTCTCCGCGGATGAAGGTGGCAGAGAAACTTATGTCAGGAAGAGTCATTACGGTCGGCTCCGGAGCGCCGCGTCTTCTGTTCTGCTGTCCCGCCTCACGCGGCGTCCCCGGCGCTCCCCCTTATCGCGGCGTTATTAACTCCTGACATGATTAGCGGGTGATAGACACTCACTCACACGGGGGATAATTAATACATTGCGCAGCCATAGAAACCGCCAACATTAACCGACTGCAAACCGGCTGAGCGCCGTGGGCGGCTAAAAACGCTGATTTCTAAACCTGAGGAGCTGCGTTCCCAGGAAAAAAATGACAGTGCCCTCCTGTGCTCTCTCCCCTGTGCCCTCCTGTGCTTTCCCCGGGCCACTGTGCTCTCTCCCCCGGGCCACTGTGCTCTCTCCCCCGTGCCCTCCTGTGCTTTCCCCGGGCCACTGTGCTCTCTCCCCCATGCCCTCCTGTGCTCTCTCCCCCATGCCCTCCTGTGCTCTCTCCCCCGGGCCTTTGTGCTCTCTCCTCTGGGCCACTGTGCTCTCTCCCCCATGCCCTCCTGTGCTCTCTCCCCCGGGCCACTGTGCTCTCTCCTCTGGGCCACTGTGCTCTCTCCCCCGTGCCCTCCTGTGCTCTCTCCCTTGTGCTCTCTCCCCCGTGCCCTCCTGTGCTCTCTCCCCCATGCCCTCCTGTGCTCTCTCCCCTGTGCCCTCCTGTCCTCTCTCCCCCGGGCCACTGTGCTCTCTCCCCTGTGCCCTCCTGTGCTCTCTCCCCGGGGGGTGCTGTGCTCTCTCCCCGGGGGGTGCTGTGCTCTTTCCCCCTTGCCCTCCTGTGGTCTCTCCCGGGGCCACTGTGCTCTCTCCCCCAGGCCACTGTGCTCTCTCCTCCGGGCCACTGTGCTCTCTCCCCTGTGCCCTCCTGTGCTCTCTCCCCGGGGGGTGCTGTGCTCTCTACCCCTTGCCCTCCTGTGGTCTCTCCCGGGGCCACTGTGCTCTCTCCCCTGTGCCCTCCTCTCTTCCCAGGCCGCTGTGCTCTCTCCCCCGTGTCCTCCTGTGCTCTCCCCCCGGGGCGCTGTGCTCTCTCCCCTGTGCCCTCCTGTTCTCTCTCCACGGGCCACTGTGCTCTCTCCCACCGTGCCCTCCTGTTCTCTCTCCCCGGGCCGCTGTGCTCTCTCCCCGGGCCGCTGTGCTCTCTCCCCGTGCTCTGTCCCTGGGCCCCTGTTCTCTCTCCCTGGGCCCCTGTGTTCTCTCCCCTGTGCTTTCTTCCCGGGTCCCTGTGCTCTCGCCCCCGTGCCCTCCTGTGCTCTCTTCTCAGGCCGATG
Source organism: Rana kukunoris (assembly GCA_029574335.1). Classification (NCBI taxonomy): domain Eukaryota; kingdom Metazoa; phylum Chordata; class Amphibia; order Anura; family Ranidae; genus Rana; species Rana kukunoris. The sequence goes on along the minus strand of JAJQKJ010002296.1, from coordinate 75,132 downwards.
TGCTCTCTCCCCCTTGCCCTCCTGTGCTCTCTTCCCAGGCCGCTGTGCTCTCTCCCCGTGACCTCCTCTCTTCCCAGGCCGCTGTGCTCTCTCCCCCGTGCCCTCCTGTGCTCTCTTCCCAGGCCGCTGTGCTCTCTCCCCCGGGTCCTCCTGTGCTCTCCCCCCGGGGCGCTGTGCTCTCTCCCCTGTGCCCTCCTGTTCTCTCTCCCCGGGCCGCTGTGCTCTCTCCCCGTGCTCTGTCCCTGGGCCCCTGTTCTCTCTCCCTGGGCCCCTGTGTTCTCTCCCCTGTGCTTTTTCCCGGGTCCCTGTGCTCTCGCCCCCGTGCCCTCCTGTGCTCTCTTCTCAGGCCGATGTGCTCTCTCCCCCTTGCCCTCCTGTGCTCTCTTCCCAGGCCACTGTGCTCTCTCCCCCGTGTCCTCCTGTGCTCTCTCCCCCGTGTCCTCCTGTGCTCTCTCCCCAGGGCGCTGTGCTTTCTCCCCCCTGCCCTCCTGTGCTCTCTCCCCAGGGCGCTGTGCTCTCTCCCCCGTGCCCCCCTGTGCTCTCTCCTGTGTCCTCCTGTGCTCTGTCCCTGGGCCCCTGTTCTTTCTCCCCGAGCCCCTGTGTTCTCTCCCCTGTGCTTTCTTCCCAGGTCCCTGTGCTCTCGCCCCCATGCCCCCCCTGTGCTCTCTTTCTCTCTCTGGGCCCCTGTACATTCTCCCCAGGTCCCTGTGCTCTTGCCCCTGTGCTCTCTCCCCAGTGCCCTCCTGTGCTCTCTCCCCAGTGCCCTCCTGTGCTCATTCCCCAGTGCCCTCCTGTGCGCTCTCCTGGGGCCGCTGTGCTCTCTCCCACCGTGCCCCTGTGCTCTCTCCCCTGTGCCCTCACCTCGGGCCGCTGTGCTCTCCCCCTTGCTTCCTCCCTAGTGTCAGTGGGAAAAATTGTGCCCCATCATTGTTGTCATCGGGTGAAATTATCCCCATCATTGGTGTCATTGGGGGAAATTGAGCCCCATTGTTGGCATCATTGAGAGAAATTGTGACCCTTTAGTGGTGTCATTGGGAGGAATTAGTGCCTCGAGGGCCAGATAAAAGCAGGCAAAGGGCCACATTGGGCCCCCGGGCCACAGTTTGGACACCACTGATGTAGAGGATGAGGATGATGTGGGGATGAAGATGACAGAGGGTGAGGATTGTGTAGGGGAGAGGCTGAGGATAACGTAGGGGATGAAGATGACGTAGGGGAGAGGATGATGATGATTCAGAATCTTCGGATGGAGTCATTCCTCCGCCTCCATCCCGGAATCTCTGCAGAGATAAAACTTTCCCGCCATATGAAGTTGACACTTCCTATCAGTAAACGAACGTCGTTTCTCCTTTATTGAAAGGCTCTCAGGCGGCGGCGCGGCGTCTCCAGAGATGATGAGGAAATTGGCGCCACTTGATTTTTAGGATTGGCGCTCTAACAAATATGACATTTAAGAAATGACAAAATTTCTTTTAAAGACAAATATCCCGCAGAAGCGCCCCCCTCCCCTCCCCCCCGTGATTAACACTTCAGATGCTAAGTGGCGTCGCGCTGATTGTCGAAAGAGCTGAAGAGGCGAGCGCCGCGCTCCGCTCACAATGCCGACTGATTGCTGCGCAAACATCAAATTCCCCGACTTCATGAGGAGCGGCGGGCCCCCGAGCCGGGGTCAACAAGTCCTGTGAGTCCGCACTGAATCGGGGCCCCCGCGGGTTGGAGAGCGCGGGGATTCATTAGGGTAAGTGGGCTCCTTATTAATAATCAACAACAAAAAAGGAGACGATGGAGAGAAATGACTGTCCTGTGCGCTGGAAATTCTTCACCTTCCAAATACAGACAGAAAACTACAAGAAATCCCCCAAATATCTCCAGAGATACAAGGCGGGTGTCACCAAACCCCTCCCATAGAGCAAAGCTCCTCCCATAGAGCAAAACCTCTCCCATAGGGCAAAGCCCCTCCCATAGAGCAAAACCCCTCCCAGAGAGCAAAGCCCCTCCCATAGAGCAAAACCCCTCCCAGAGAGCAAAACCTCTCCCATAGGGCAAAGCCCCTCCCATAGAGCAAAACCCCTCCCATAGAGCAAAACCTCTCCCATAGGGCAAAGCCCCTCCCATAGAGCAAAACCCCTCCCAGAGAGCAAAACCTCTCCCATAGGGCAAAGCCCCTCCCATAGAGCAAAACCCCTCCCAGAGAGCAAATCCCCTCCCATAGAGCAAAACCTCTCCCATAGGGCAAAGCCCCTCCCATAGAGCAAAGCTCCTCCCATAGAGCAAAACCCCTCCCAGAGAGCAAAACCTCTCCCATAGGACAAAGCCCCTCCCAAAGAGCAAAGCCCCTCCCATAGGGCAAAACCCCTCCCAAAGAGCAAAGCCCCTCCCATAGAGCAAAACCCCTCCCAGAGAGCAAATCCCCTCCCATAGAGCAAAGCCCCTCCCAAAGAGCAAAGCCCCTCCCAAAGAGCAAAGCCCCTCCCACAGAGCAAAACCCTTCCCATAGAGCAAAACCCTTCCCATACAGCAAACCCCTGCCATACAGCAAAACCCCTCCCATAGAGCAAAACCCCTCCCATAGAGAAAAAACCCTCCCATAGAGCAAAAGCCCTCCCATAGAGCAAAACCCCTCCCATAGAGCAAACCCTTCCCATAGAGCAAACCCCTCCCATACAGCAAAACCCTTCCCATAGAGCAAAACCCCTCCCATAGAGCAAAACCCCTCCCAGAGAGCAAACCCTTCACATAGAGCAAACCCCTCCCATACAGCAAACCCCTCCCATAGAACAAAACCTCTCCCATAGAGAAAATCCCCTCCCATAGAGCAAAACCCCTCCCATAGGGCAAAAACCCCTTCCATAGGGCAAAGCCCCTCCCATAGAGCAAAACCCCTCCCAGAAAGCAAAACCTCTCCCATAGGGCAACGCCCCTCCCAAAGAGCAAAGCCCCTCCCCCAGAGCAAAACCCCTCCCATACAGAAAAACCCCTCCCATAGAGCAAACCCCTCCCATAGAGCAAAACACCTCCCATAGAGCAAATCCCCTCCCATAGAGCAAAACCCCTCCCAAAGAGCAAAACCCCTCCCATAGGGCAAAACCCCTCCCATAAAGCAAAGTCTCCTTATAAAAAGGAAAATTCTTAGGTCAAAGTGATCCCTCTCTGGTCAACTGCATCAAAGTGATCCCTCTCTGGTCAACAGCATCAAAGTGATCCCTCTCTGGTCAACAGCATCAAAGTGATCCCTCTCTGGTCAACAGCATCAAAGTGATCCCTCTCTGGTCAACTGCAAAGTGATCCCTTTCTGGTCAACTGCAAAGTGATCCCTTTCTGGTCAACTGCATTAAAGGGGTGTTCCACCCAAAAAGACGACCTTTTCTCAATCCACTCCTCACCCCATACATGCCACATTTGGCATGTAATTTTTTTGGGGGGGGAGTGGGGGCTTCAGTAGGAGTGGGACTTCCTGTCCCACTTCCTGCTTCCGCCGAGGGGCTGGTTAGGCGATTAAGCCTTAATCGCCTACACCAGCCCCTCCCTGTAGGCGATCACATGGGACACTGACAGGTCCCATGCGATCGCCTCTCCAATCAGCGGCGAGCCGCGCCGCGCACGCATGCGCAGTACGGCTCGCGCATGCGCAGTGGGTGCCCGGCCGTGAAGCCGAAGGCTGTCACGGCTGGGTGCCCACAGTCAGGATGGAGACGCCGGCCGGGGAGGGGGGGAGAGGAGCGGAGCCCCGGTCGGCGCGTCGCTGGAACGCAGGAGCAGGTAAGTGAGTGTTTATTAAAAGCCAGCAGCTACACTTTTTGTAGCTGCTGACTTTTAATAAACACAACTTAGGGCTGGAACACCCCTTTAAAGTGATTCCTCCTTGGTCAAATGTGTTAAAGTGATCCTCTCTGGCCAACTGCATCAAAGGGATCCCGCTCTGGTCAACTGTGTCAAAGTGATCCCTCTCTGGCCAACTGCATCAAAGTGATCTCTCTCTGGTTAACTGTGTCAAAGTTATCCCTCTCTGGTCAACTGCATTAACCACTTAATCACCGCCCTATAGACGAAATACGTCTATAGGGCGGTTCCTGTACCCTAACAGGACGTCCATGGACGTCCTCCGTTAGAGTCAGGTGTGCGCGCCCAACCGGCGCGCACACGCGATCACCGGTGCTCACCGGGTCCACGGGACCCGCAGCATCGGTGATCGGGGGTAAGGAGCCAATGGCGGCGGCTCCTTACCACGTGATCGCGCCGTCCAATGACGGCGCGATCACATGATGTAAACAAAGGAGCCAGCGTCGGATTCGCGCGCCGAGCGGGCGCGCACACACACAATCACGGCGCTCGGCGGGTCCACGAGACCCGCAGCGTCAGTGATATTGGTAAGGAGCCAATGGCAGCGGCTCCTTACCACGTGATCGCGCCGTCCAATTGGACGGCGCGATCACATAATGTAAACAAAGGAGCCAGCTTTGGATTCGCGCGCCGAGCGGGCGCGCGCACACACACAATCACGGCGCTCGGCGGGTCCACGAGACCCGCAGCGTCAGTGATATTGGTAAGGAGCCAATGGCAGCGGCTCCTTACCACGTGATCGCGCCGTCCAATTGGACGGCGCGATCACAAATGTAAACAAACATTTGTAGTGTGGGTCACCTACAGGTCACCTCTCTCCTCTCCTCACAACCGTTGCAGCGTGAGAGGAGAGAGACTAGTGACCGTAAGTGCCCATCTGTGCCACAGCAGTGCCACCTGTGCCCAAGCAGTGCCACCTGTGCCCCAGAAGTGCCCCAGAAGTGCCACCTGTGCCCCAGAAGTGCCACAGCAGTGCCACCAGTGCCCCAACAGTGACACCAGTGCCCCAACAGTGACACCAGTGCCCCAACAGTGCCACCAGTGCCCCATCAGTGCCCCATCAGTGCCACATCAGTGCCCCATCAGTGCCCACGAGTGCATCTGTGCCCACGAGTGCCGTCTGTGCCCCCGAGTGCCGTCTGTGCCCCCGAGTGCCGTCTGTGTCACACCACCAGTGTCATCTGAGCCACACCAGTGCCGCACCAGTGTCACCTGAGCCACACCAGTGCCGCCTGTGCCCACGAGTGCCGCCTGTGCCCACGAGTGCCGCCTGTGCCCACGAGTGCCGCCTGTGCCCACAAGTGCCGCCTGTGCCACACCAGAGCCGCCTGTGCCACACCAGAGCCGCCTGTGCCACACCAGTGCCGCCTGTGCCACACCACCAGTGTCATCTGAGCCACACCAGTGCCGCACCAGTGTCACCTGAGCCCCACCAGTGCCGCCTGTGCCCACCAGTGCTGCCTGTGCCCATCAGTGCCATCTGTGCCCACCAGTGCCATCTGTGCCCACCAGTGCCATCTGTGCCCACCAGTGCCGCCTGCTAATCAGTGACCCCAGAGCCACAGCAGTGCAACCAGAGCCCACCAGTGTTCTGCAGTGCAGCCTCACTAGCCACCAGTATGGCTAAAAAAAATTTTTAGCACCGAGGAGGCCTACCAGAAACTAAGCATGACTGATGAGAGCTGCGAGGAGTCTGAGTCTGAGTCTGAGTCTCTGTCCGATTCAGATTCGGCCTATGAGCCTGTAACTGGAAGCGGGTCTGATACGGAATCAGAGGAGGAACCTGTGCCCGTTAAAAGAAGGCGTTCTGGCGTGGAGCAGCAGCAGCCTACTACTAACAGCGCAGTGCCGTCCACCTCGCGACCAGTGCCGTCCACCTCGCGACCAGTGCCGTCCACCTCGCGACCAGTGCCGTCCACCTCGCGACCAGTGCCGTCCACCTCGCGACCAGTGCCGTCCACCTCGCGACCAATGCAACAAAGATCAGGCACCAGTAGGGTGTCCTCTGCTCCCCAACGGGATAGGGGCCATGCCAGCCTTCCCTATGGCCTTCAAAACCCCCTGTGGCTGCCTTCTAATTCTGGAGAATCAAATATCCCCCCTTTCACCGCCCAACCAGGTGTCCAGGTGAACACAGATCATTTTGAAATGATTGATTTTTTTAATTTAATTTTTACAGAAGAATTATTATCAACCATTGTGGCCCAGAGCAACCTCTACGCTGAGCAGTTTATTGCAAGCAACCCTGGCTCCAGTTATGCCCGCCCATTTCAGTGGAGAGACCTGACCGTAGAGGAGTTAAAAATATTCTTAGGCCTAACCTTCAATATGGGTCTCTCAAAAAAAAACAAAGGGTACTCCTATTGGTCTACCAAAGCCATCCACCACATGCCAGTCTTCTCATCCCGTATGCCCAGATCCCGATACTTTATGATTCTACGTTTCCTCCACTATAATGATAACACCCAGTGCCCTCCCCGAAATGACCCTGCCTTTGACAAATTATTTAAAATTCGGCCACTCCTAAATTTTTTTTCTGAAAAATTCCCCCAGTTATATAACCCTGAACAAAATATATCAGTGGATGAGTCCCTGGTCAAATTCTCCGGCAGGCTGGGCATCAAACAGTTCATCCCCAGCAAAAGGGCCCGATATGGGGTGAAAATGTATAAACTGTGCGACCGAGGCACGGGGTACATTAACTCCTTCTATGTGTATGAAGGGAAGGACTCCCAACTGAATCCCCCCGAATGCCCCGAATACATCGGAACAAGTGGAAAAGTGGTCTGGGAGCTGATTCATCCACTACTTGGGAAAGGATACCACCTTTATGTGGACAATTTTTACACCAGCCTTCCCCTGTTTAGAAACCTTTATCAGAGAGACACCCCAGCATGTGGCACAGTCAGAATTAACAGAAAGGGCTTCCCACAAAAATTGGTGAACCAAAAGTTAAAACGAGGAGAGGCGACATCTTTGCGGAACAAGGAGCTATTGGCCGTCAAGTGGAAGGACAGACGAGATGTCCACATGCTTACCACGATCCACAACGACACCTACGTGGAAGTCCCCAAAAGAAGAGACTCAGTCCAGAAACCATCTTGTGTCTACGACTACAATTTGTTTATGGGAGGAGTGGACTTCAACGACCAGATGATCGAACCATATCTTCCCTCAAGAAAATCACGTCACTGGTACAAAAAAGTGTCCATTTATTTTTTCAGTTTGGCCTTCTATAATGCTTATGTTTTATACAAAAAATCAACACCCAATCCCGCGCCCTATCTTTGCTTTCAAGAAGAAGTCATCACCACCCTTTTGTACCCTGAAACCCCACCAGAAATTCTTCGCACTGATTTCGTGAGCAGACTCCACGAACGCCACTTTCCTGACAGAATCCCCCCCATGAAAATGGGCGCAAACGCCAGAAGAAATGTCGGGTGTGCGCCAGAGGAGGAGTCAGAAGAGACACCACAGTTTATTGTCCCGATTGTCCCTCCCAACCAGGCCTCTGTTTAGGTGCATGTTTCCGCCGTTACCATACTGCTCCAAATTATTAGGTAAACAAAATTCAAATTCCCTGTCATTTTCCGCCACACCCCTTATGCCACTGCACTGTACATACCTCTGCCTTCTCCGGAACCGACCCTGGACTGTTATATGACCACGCTTTTGCCTAATGCTAAAAATACCTCTGCCTTCTCCGGAACCGACCCTGGACTGTTATACGACCACGCTTTTGCCTAATGCTAAAAATACCTCTGCTTTCTCTGGAACTGACCCTGGCTTGTTATACGACCACGCTTCTGTCTAACGCTTAACTGTACTTACCTCTGCCTGCTCTGGAATTGACCCTGGACTGTTTGACCACGTTTTTTGCCTGCCCCTTGGATTGATCTTTTACCCTGCTATGCTAGTGGGAACACAGGGGTCTCACACATGTGAGGGGCTCCAGAATTGTTTTTCTGGATGAAAAAACTAATTTTTTAGTTTTCTCATTCCCAGATTAGGGTCTGGTTGCCCGGAGGCTTCAAAGAGATTTGGGTGGGAGAAGCCTCTACCCCTGTCCCCATTCTTTCCTGGCCCGCTACTTGGACCCGCTTACTACCAGGACAAATGTTTTCTCACTGCTGGAAATGTTTCTACTTGCACTGGCCCTGGACTATATATGGACAGTATCCCTGCCTGTACTGACTATGGACAATATTCATGCCTGCTGCCTGGACAATTCCATTCATTGTCGCTGACCACGTCCCTGCCTGCTGCCTGGATCAGGGCTCTCCTCCTGTGGACAATTGGACTACTAAAAACACAGGTAATCCTTTTTTTTTACCCATTACTCAGCAGAATGTATTTTAGGGTGTAACTATTGGTATGTACATGCTGTGTTAGAAAAGGGCCTTCAAAAATGTGATAGATTGTAAGGAAATTGGATGTGTAATTTGTGTCCCTACAACACCTGATGGTGCTTCTTGGATGTTGGGTCTCTATGTGGCCAGGCTGTGTAAAAGTCTCACACATGTGGTATTGCCATACTCAGGAGGAGCAGCAGAATATATTTTGGGGTGTAATTTTTGCTATGTACATTCTATGTGTTGGAAATATCCTATAAATGGACAACTTTGTGTAAAAAAAATGTGTTTTCATTTTTTTTCCACATTTTCCAAAAACATCTGCAAAAAAGTTAACTGTTCAAAAGACTCATTATGCCTCATAGATTGTACGTTGGGGTGTTAGCTTTCCAAAATGGGGTCACTTTGTGGGCGTTTCCATTGTCCTGGTGCTCCAGGGCCTTCAAAAGTGTACTAGGTGGTTGAGAGATTAGATGTGTAATTTATGCTCCTAAAATGCTTGAAGTTGCTACTTTGGTGTTGGGCCTCTGTATGTGGCCAGGCTGTGTAAAAGTCTCACACATGTGGTATTGCCATACTCAGGAGGAGCAGCAGAATATATTTTGGGGTGTAATTTTTGCTATGTACATTCTATGTGTTGGAAATATCCTATAAATGGACAACTTTGTGTAAAAAAAATGTGTTTTCATTTTTTTTCCACATTTTCCAAAAACATCTGCAAAAAAATTAACTGTTCAAAAGACTCATTATGCCTCATAGATTGTACGTTGGGCTGTTAGCTTTCCAAAATGGGGTCACTTTGTGGGCGTTTCCATTGTCCTGGTGCTCCAGGGCCTTCAAAAGTGTACTAGGTGGTTGAGAGATTAGATGCGTAATTTATGCTCCTAGAATGCTCGAAGTTGCTACTTCGGTGTTGGGCCTCTGTATGTGGCCACGCTGTGTAAAAGTCTCACACATGTGGTATCGCCATACTCAGGAGGAGCAGCAGAATATATTTTGGGGTGTCATTTGTGGAATATACATGCCATGTGAGAGAAATAACCTGTTATAATGACAATATGGTATGAAAAAAATAAAAATAAAAAAAAATCTTAATTTTGCAAAGAATTGTGGGAACAAATGACAACTTCAAAACACTAACTATGCCTCTTACTAACTACCTTGGAATGTCTACTTTCCAAAAAGGGGTAATTTGGGGGGTATTTGTACTTTATTGGCTTGTTATGGTCTCAAGAAATGAGAGAAGCTGTCAGTACTTCAGGTGTGATCAAATTGTTCAATTTTCAGAAATTGGTACCATAGCTTGTAGACCCTATAACTTTCACCCAGACTAAATAATATCCATTTTTTTTTTTTTTTTTTTACCAAAAATATGTAGCAGTATACATTTTAGGCCAAATTTATGAGGAAAATTTACTTTCTTACAAAATGTTATGATAGAAATGAAGAAAAATTCATTTTTTTACAAAATTTTCGTTCTTTTTTCATTAATAGCGAAAAAAATAAAAACCGCAGAGGTGATCGAATACCACCAAAAGAAAGCTCTATTTGTGGGAAAAAAAGGACAAAAATTTCATTTGGCTATAGTGTTGTATGACTGAGTTATTGTCATTCAAAATGTGAGAGCACCGAAAGCTGGAAATTGGTCTGGTTATTAAGGGGGTTTAAGTGCCCAGTGGTCAAGTGGTTAAAGTGATTCCTCTTTGATCAAAATGTGTTAAAGTGATCCTCTCTGGCCAACTGAGTCAAAGTGATCTCTTTGTAGGCAACTGTGTTTAAATGATCTCTTTCTTGTCATATGTGTCAAAGTGATCCCTCTCTGGTCAACTGCATCAAAGTGATCCCGCTCTGGTCAACTGCATCAAAGTGATCCCTCCTTGGTCAACTGCATCAAAGTGATCAATTTCTGGTCAACTGTGTAAAAGTGATCCCTCTCTGGTCAACTGTGTCAAAGTGATCCCTCTCTGGTCAACTGCATCAAAGTGATCCCTCTCTGGTCAACTGCATCAAAGTGATCCCTCTCTGGTCAACTGCATCAAAGTGATCCCTCTCTGGTCACCTGCATCAAAGTGATCCCTCTCTGGTCAACTGCATCAAAGTGATCCCTCTCTGGTCAACTGTGTCAAAGTGATCCATCTCTGGTCAGCTGCATCAAAGTGATCCCTCTCTAGCCAACTGCATCAAAGTGATTCCTCCTTGGTCAACTGCATCAAAGTGATCCCGCTCTGGTCAACTGCATCAAAGTGATCCCTCTCTGGTCAACTGCATCAAAGTGATCCATCTCTGGTCAACTGCACCAAAGTGATCCATCTCTGGTCAACTGCACCAAAGTGATCCCTCTCTGGTCAACTGCATCAAAGTGATCCATCTCTGGTCAACTGTGTCAAAGTGATCCCTCTCTGGTCAACTGCATCAAAGTGATCCATCTCTGGTCAACTGTGTCAAAGTGATCTCTCTCTGGTCAACTGCATCAAAGTGATCCATCTCTGGTCAACTGTGTCAAAGTGATCCCTCTCTGGTCAACTGCACCAAAGTGATCCATCTCTGGTCAACTGCACCAAAGTGATCCCTCTCTGGTCAACTGCATCAAAGTGATCCATCTCTGGTCAACTGTGTCAAAGTGATCCATCTCTGGTCAGCTGCATCAAAGTGATCCCTCTCTAGCCAACTGCATCAAAGTGATTCCTCCTTGGTCAACTGCATCAAAGTGATCCCGCTCTGGTCAACTGCATCAAAGTGACCCCTCTCTGGTCAACTGCACCAAAGTGATCCATCTCTGGTCAACTGCAACAAAGTGATCCCTCTCTGGTCAACTGCATCAAAGTGATCCATCTCTGGTCAACTGTGTCAAAGTGATCCCTCTCTGGTCAACTGCACCAAAGTGATCCATCTCTGGTCAACTGCACCAAAGTGATCCCTCTCTGGTCAACTGCATCAAAGTGATCCATCTCTGGTCAACTGTGTCAAAGTGATCCCTCTCTGGTCAACTGCATCAAAGTGATCCATCTCTGGTCAACTGTGTCAAAGTGATCTCTCTCTGGTCAACTGCATCAAAGTGATCCATCTCTGGTCAACTGTGTCAAAGTGATCCCTCTCTGGTCAACTGCACCAAAGTGATCCATCTCTGGTCAACTGCACCAAAGTGATCCCTCTCTGGTCAACTGCATCAAAGTGATCCATCTCTGGTCAACTGTGTCAAAGTGATCCCCCTCTGGTCAACTGCATCAACGTGATCCATCTCTGGTCAACTGTGTCAAAGTGATCTCTCTCTGGTCAACTGCATCAAAGTGATCCATCTCTGGTCAACTGTGTCAAAGTGATCTCTCTCTGGTCAGCTGCATCAAAATGATCCATCTCTGGTCAACTGTGTCAAAGTGATCCCTCTCTGGTCAACTGCATCAAAGTGATCCCACTCTGGTCAACTGCATCAAAGTGATCCATCTCTGGTCAACTGCATCAAAGTGATCCCTCTCTGGTCAGCTGCATCAAAGTGATCCATCTCTGGTCAACTGTGTCAAAGTGATCCCTCTCTGGTCAACTGTGTCAAAGTGATCCATCTCTGGTCAACTGCACCAAAGTGATCCATCTCTGGTCAACTGCATCAAAGTGATCCATCTCTGGTCAACTGTGTCAAAGTGATCCCTCTCTGGTCAACTGCATCAACGTGATCCATCTCTGGTCAACTGTGTCAAAGTGATCTCTCTCTGGTCAACTGCATCAAAGTGATCCATCTCTGGTCAACTGTGTCAAAGTGATCTCTCTCTGGTCAGCTGCATCAAAATGATCCATCTCTGGTCAACTGTGTCAAAGTGATCCCTCTCTGGTCAACTGCATCAAAGTGACCCCACTCTGGTCAACTGCATCAAAGTGATCCATCTCTGGTCAACTGCATCAAAGTGATCCCTCTCTGGTCAGCTGCATCAAAGTGATCCATCTCTGGTCAACTGTGTCAAAGTGATCCCTCTCTGGTCAACTGTGTCAAAGTGATCCATCTCTGGTCAACTGCACCAAAGTGATCCATCTCTGGTCAACTGCATCAAAGTGATCCCTCTCTGGTCAACTGTGTCAAAGTGATCCATCTCTCTAAATAAATAAATGTAAATAAAGAGACGTTTTGTGGGATTTTTATTTTTTTTCCCTTTAATTATTTTGAAATGAATTCCTTCTTAACGAGGAGTAATGAGGCGCGGCCCGGGATCTCTGTAATACTTCATTGTTGTTATTTTTTACTCTCCGTTTTACACGCAAATCGCTTTTCTGACGGCGAAGATGAAGGCGGAGAGGTCGGTGAAATATTATTTTTACACGTAATTATTATTATTATTTTTATTAACGTTCATTAGAAAGCTGGGAAGCCACGTATGGTAGAGAGCTCCGGGGGACAGACGACAGCAGGTTGTTGTTGTTTTTTTTTCCATTTCTTGGGCTGAAATGTGTAACTTTATGGCGGTGAAACGAGCGCCGCGATTATCGCTTTACAAAGGATCATTCTGGATGCGATTATTCGAACCCGCAACACCTTTTCGAAAAACATTAAAAAAAAAGTTGAAGTGCGAATGTGTGATCTGATTGGAGGACAAGTGCAACACAATTATTGGAGCTCGTTATACTTTTTAGAGGTGAATGTTCTGCCCAACCCTAAGGGGCCCCGGGGCCCGCCTGGGGCAGAAGAAGGCAGTACGGGTGAAGGGGGGCGTGTTGTGCTCTATGGAAACGATCTCACAGCTTCTGCTGCTCTCTGTGTTATTGAGCTCTTTACTGCCACCTCTGGCTGCTATGTGCATGTGCACCCCTCGTGTGAGCTGCCTGTACTGTGTCCAGTGTTCCCAGTACCATTGTGTCCTCTGTGTCCAGTGTTCCCAGTACCATTGTGTCCTCTGTGTCCAGTGTTCCCAGTACCATTGTGTCCTCTGTGTCCAGTGTTCCTAGTACCATTGTGTCCTCTGTGTCCAGTGTTCCCAGTACCATTGTGTCTTCTGTGTCCAGTGTTCCCAGTACCATTGTGTCCTCTGTGTCCAGTGTTCCCAGTACCATTGTGTCCTCTGTGTCCAGTGTTCCTAGTACCATTGTGTCCTCTGTGTCCAGTGTTCCCAGTACCATTGTGTCTTCTGTATCCAGTGTTCCCAGTGCCAATCTGTGTCCAGTGTTCCCAGTACCATTGTGTCCTCTGTGTCCAGTGTTCCCAGTACCATTGTGTCTTCTGTGTCCAGTGTTCCCAGTACCATTGTGTCCTCTGTGTCCAGTGTTCCCAGTATCATTGTGTCTTATGTGTCCAGTGTTCCCAGTACCATTGTGTCTTCTGTATCCAGTGTTCCCAGTACCATTCGGTGTCCAGTGTTCCCAGTACCATTGTGTCTTCTGTATCCAGTGTTCCCAGTGCCAATCTGTGTCCAGTGTTCCCAGTACCATTCTGTGTCCAGTGTTCCCAGTGTTCCCAGTACCATTGTGTCTTCTGTATTCAGTGTTCCCAGTACCATTCTGTGTCCAGTGTTCCCAGTACCATTCTGTGTCCAGTGTTCCCAGTGTTCCCAGTACCATTGTGTCTTCTGTATTCAGTGTTCCCAGTACCATTCTGTGTCCAGTGTTCCCAGTATCATTGTGTCTTCTGTGTCCAGTGTTCCCAGTGCCAATCTGTGTCCAGTGTTCCCAGTACCATTGTGTCTTCTGTGTCCAGTGTTCCCAGTACCATTCGGTGTCCAGTGTTCCCAGTACCAGTGTGTCTTTTGTATCCAGTGTTCCCAGTGCCATTGTGTCTTCTGTATCCAGTGTTCCCAGTACCATTCTGTGTCCAGTGTTCCCAGTACCATTCTGTGTCCAGTGTTCCCAGTACCATTGTGTCTTCTGTATCCAGTGCTCCCAGTGCCATTGTGTCTTCTGTGTCCAGTGTTCCCAGTACCATTCTGTGTCCAGTGTTCCCAGTACCATTGTGTCTTCTGTGTCCAGTGTTCCCAGTACCATTGTGTCCTCTGTGTCCAGTGTTCCCAGTACCATTGTGTCCTCTGTGTCCAGTGTTCCCAGTACCATTGTGTCTTCTGTGTCCAGTGTTCCCAGTACCATTGTGTCCTCTGTGTCCAGTGTTCCCAGTACCATTGTGTCTTCTGTGTCCAGTGTTCCCAGTACCATTGTGTCTTCTGTGTCCAGTGTTCCCAGTACCATTGTGTCTTCTGTGTCCAGTGTTCCCAGTACCATTGTGTCCTCTGTGTCCAGTGTTCCCAGTATCATTGTGTCTTCTGTATCCAGTGTTCCCAGTACCATTGTGTCTTCTGTATCCAGTGTTCCCAGTACCATTCGGTGTCCAGTGTTCCCAGTACCATTGTGTCTTCTGTATCCAGTGTTCCCAGTGCCAATCTGTGTCCAGTGTTCCCAGTACCATTCTGTGTCCAGTGTTCCCAGTGTTCCCAGTACCATTGTGTCTTCTGTATTCAGTGTTCCCAGTACCATTCTGTGTCCAGTGTTCCCAGTACCATTCTGTGTCCAGTGTTCCCAGTGTTCCCAGTACCATTGTGTCTTCTGTATTCAGTGTTCCCAGTACCATTCTGTGTCCAGTGTTCCCAGTATCATTGTGTCTTCTGTGTCCAGTGTTCCCAGTGCCAATCTGTGTCCAGTGTTCCCAGTACCATTGTGTCTTCTGTGTCCAGTGTTCCCAGTACCATTCGGTGTCCAGTGTTCCCAGTACCAGTGTGTCTTTTGTATCCAGTGTTCCCAGTGCCATTGTGTCTTCTGTATCCAGTGTTCCCAGTACCATTCTGTGTCCAGTGTTCCCAGTACCATTCTGTGTCCAGTGTTCCCAGTACCATTGTGTCTTCTGTATCCAGTGCTCCCAGTGCCATTGTGTCTTCTGTGTCCAGTGTTCCCAGTACCATTCTGTGTCCAGTGTTCCCAGTGTTCCCAGTACCATTGTGTCTTCTGTATTCAGTGTTCCCAGTACCATTCTGTGTCCAGTGTTCCCAGTACCATTGTGTCTTCTGTATCCAGTGCTCCCAGTGCCATTGTGTCTTCTGTGTCCAGTGTTCCCAGTACCATTCTGTGTCCAGTGTTCCCAGTGTTCCCAGTACCATTGTGTCTTCTGTATTCAGTGTTCCCAGTACCATTCTGTGTCCAGTGTTCCCAGTACCATTGTGCCTTCTGTATCCAGTGTTCCCAGTGCCATTGTGTCTTCTGTATCCAGTGTTCCCAGTACCATTCGGTGTCCAGTGTTCCCAGTACCATTGTGTCTTCTGTATCCAGTGTTCCCAGTACCATTCGGTGTCCAGTGTTCCCAGTACCATTCGGTGTCCAGTGTTCCCAGTACCATTCTGTGTCCAGTGTTCCCAGTACCATTGTGTCTTCTGTATCCAGTGTTCCCAGTACCATTCGGTGTCCAGTGTTCACAGTACCATTCTGTGTCCAGTGTTCCCAGTACCATTGTGTCTTCTGTATCCAGTGTTCCCAGTGCCAATCTGTGTCCAGTGTTCTCAGTACCATTCAGTGTCCAGTGTTCCCAGTACCAGTGTGTCTTTTGTATCCAGTGTTCCCAGTGCCAATCTGTGTCCAGTGTTCTCAGTACCATTGTGTCTTCTGTATCCAGTGTTCCCAGTACTATTGGGTGTCCAGTGTTCCCAGTACCATTGTGTCTTCTGTATCCAGTGTTCCCAGTACTATTGGGTGTCCAGTGTTCCCAGTACCATTGTGTCTTCTGTATCCAGTGTTCCCAGTACCATTCGGTGTCCAGTGTTCCCAGTACCATTCGGTGTCCAGTGTTCCCAGTACCATTGTGTCTTCTGTATCCAGTGTTTCCAGTGCCAATCTGTGTCCAGTGTTCCCAGTACCATTCTGTGTCCAGTGTTCCCAGTACCATTGTGTCTTCTGTATCCAGTGTTCCCAGTACCATTCTGTGTCCAGTGTTCCCAGTACCATTGTGTCTTCTGCATCCAGTGTTCCCAGTACCATTCTGTGTCCAGTGTTCCCAGTACCATTGTGTCTTCTGCATCCAGTGTTCCCAGTGCCAATCTGTGTCCAGTGTTCTCAGTACCATTCGGTGTCCAGTATTCCCAGTACCATTCTGTGTCCAGTGTTCCCAGTACCATTGTGTCTTCTGTGTCCAGTGTTCCCAGTGCCAATCTGTGTCCAGTGTTCCCAGTGCCAATCTGTGTCCAGTGTTCCCAGTACCATTCTGTGTCCAGTGTTCCCAGTACCATTGTGTCTTCTGTGTCCAGTGTTCCCAGTGCCAATCTGTGTCCAGTGTTCCCAGTACCATTGTGTCTTCTGTATCCAGTGTTCCCAGTGCCAATCTGTGTCCAGTGTTCCCAGTGCCAATCTGTGTCCAGTGTTCCCAGTACCATTCTGTGTCCAGTGTTCCCAGTACCATTGTGTCTTCTGTGTCCAGTGTTCCCAGTACCAATCTGTGTCCAGTGTTCCCAGTGCCAATCTGTGTCCAGTGTTCCCAGTACCATTGTATCCAGACAAACCTAAGGAGGATGAAACGGCAGATTGTAACGTCTGTGGTGACCCTATGAGGGCTCAGTATATGAACACCCCACACTGAGGATATCTAGCGCCATGCTCAGGTCAGAGCGGGGAGTGCGGCCTGCCGCGCAGCGCATGCTGGGCCAGCTGTCAGGATATATGGACGCCCTCTGGATGTTTTCTGTCACCAGAAACAAAACGGAAAACAAAGGGAGAAATTTCCTGAGACAGAAGACTGAGAAGATCCGTACAGATGTTTCCGCACATCGCCCCGAGTATCAGCCCCCCTCCCCCCTCCCCGGGCCGGAGCAGAAATTGATTTAGAAAAGGCTTTAGGATATGAGGGGATCGCGGTAATTGAATCAACATTGGCGGACGCTCCCGGCGCTCATTTCTCCGCTGACAGCTTTCTGAGTTTTTTTTATTCTTATTTTATTTTTTTGGAATTCTTCAAACCCCCCCCAACACAATATGTAAGAAATCCGACCAACGCCTGCCTGAGGGGGGGGGGGGGGGATTGGTGACCGGCTGTTCAGTTCTGACCGGGGGGGGTCATAAAACACTAGACCCCCCTATACCCCTCTATATACAGTGCCTTGAAAAAGTATTCATACCCCTCTATATACAGTGCCTTGAAAAAGTATTCATCCCCCCATCTATGCCTAGACCTCTGCCTGGACCTGACTACTCTCTTGTCTGCTGCCTGCCTAGACCTCTACCTGGACCCGACTACTCTCTTGTCTGCTGCCTGCCTAGACCTCTGCCTGGACCTGACTACTCTCTTGTCTGCTGCCTGCCTAGACCTCTACCTGGACCCGACTACTCTTTTGTCTGCTGCCTGCCTAGACCTCTGCCTGGACCTGACTACTCTCTTGTCTGCTGCCTGCCTAGACCTCTACCTGGACCCGACTACTCTCTTGTCTGCTGCCTGCCTAGACCTCTACCTGGACCCGACTACTCTCTTGTCTGCTGCCTGCCTAGACCTCTGCCTGGACCTGACTACTCTCTTGTCTGCTGCCTGCCTAGACCTCTACCTGGACCTGACTACTCTCTTGTCTGCTGCCTGCCCAGACCTCTGCCTGGACCCAACTACTCTCTTGTCTGCTGCCTGCCTAAACCCCTACCTGGAACACCTGGCAAGGATCTTGCAAGGAATACTGGGAGGCCCAAGAGGGAACCTATAATTCAGGATCCCTGTCGGGCCTTCCTACAAGACCCGACAGGGATCCTGCGAATCCTGGAAGACATGGTATGGATCCCATGAGGAATCCTGGAATAGAACTGTGGGTTTCTGGTCATTAGATTCAGAGAGGGGAAAAAAAACAGCCAGATCGCTGCTGTTCCCTGTACACACGGCTCCCTGTTTTTTGTAAACCCAGGACTCTGTGTGTGATTGGATACAGCCAATCACCAGGCTTCAGTCGAAATCATTGGGCGAAATCTGCTGCCGAAATTCGTGCCGTGTCCAATCAAAGCATGGGTCGGCAGGGCATGCATGAGCACCCTGAACCCGGGTTTCCAAGGCTCTCTGGCGCCCCCCCCCTCACCTCTGGCCACATTTGGTATTGCATGCCATTAAAGTCAATGCGGAACAAATCATTTTCGTCTCCATTGACTTCAATGGGAAAACTCGCTTTGGTATGCGAGTGCTTTGTATTACGAGCGTTCTCTTGAAACGGATTATACTCGTAATCCGAGGTTCCTCTGTAGCTAAAGGAGGTACAACTGTTGCTTGTGATGGGATTTTAGCTCTGCGTCCGCCATGCCATCTCATAATCTGATTGATCGAAATGGATCTCATTCATAAACCGATGGATGCAAAACATGACTAATTTTCTGTGCCGGCCGATCGAAACGCGGTCTAAATTGATCGGATAATAAAAGCGAAACGCGTTCCCTCCAGTAGTCAAAGTTTCTTCCTCCAGATGATACAAATGTAACGACAGAAAAGTTCTCAAAAGTTCTCAAGAAAAAGTTGCCGATCAGAATCAGCGATCCTTGTAAGAAAGCGACGCGTCCTCTTCCCCCCCCCCCTCGCTGACATTATTTATGAAGCGCCGATATATATTTGCCACCTCTGTCATCGTTCTCTCACGCTAGGTGTGACAACATCGCGGAAGATTACCTTCCACAGGGGCCCTCGCTAATAAAGAAAACTAATTAGGACGCCAAGTGACGGGACAGGGTGACATCCGAGCGGCGGTACGCCCAAAAACGTGGGAAGGTGACAATCCGCGGAAAGGCTCATCAAGAGAAGATATGCAAATCATAAAAACGATGACGGATTCCCGGCGATCAATGCGAACGACTGAAGATATTAATATGTATTTTTTTTCTTAATGTAATCTGCATATTCAGGTCGCATTAATCCGCCATGTCCCCCCACACATATTGCAGCCATGTCCCCCCACACATATTGCAGCCATGTCCCCCCAGCCATGTCCCTCACATATGCAGCCATGTCCCCCCAGCCATGTCCCCCACATATGCAGCCATGTCCCTTCAGCCATGTCCCTCACTTATGCAGCCATGTCCCTCACATATGCAGCAATGTCCCATGTCCCTCTAGCCATGTCCCTCACATATGCAGCCATGTCCCATGTCCCTCTAGCCATGTCCCTCACATATGCAGCCATGTCCCATGTCCCTCTAGCCATGTCCCTCACATATGCAGCCATGTCCCATGTCCCTCTAGCCATGTCCCTCACATATGCAGCAATGTCCCATGTCCCTCTAGCCATATCCCTCACATATACAGCAATGTCCGTTCAGCCATGTCCCTCTAGCCATGTCCCTCACATATGCAGCCATGTCCCATGTCCCTCTAGCCATGTCCCTCACATATGCAGCCATGTCCCATGTCCCTCTAGCCATGTCCCTCACATATGCAGCCATGTCCGTTCAGCCATTTCCCTTACCTTTGCCGCCGAAGCCGCATGGAGAGAAAACCACAGGATTCATTTGAATAGCTCGCTCGTATAGACACTCCCCCTTGCTCGGGATTGGACAGATCACGATCACCAATCCAATCCCGAGCAAGGGGGAGTGTCTATACGGGCGGGAACGCTACAGCTATTCAAATGAATGCTGTGATGTTCCCGCACGGCGTTTAACCCTTTGCAGCGGCGGCGCAAGTACTAGCGCAAATACTCGGCATCGGTCCCGATACCGATACTAGTATCGGTATCGGGACAACCCTAGTTAAAAGAAAAGCTGGACTCAAGTCGGGTCTCCCTGGTTGGGTGACCACATTTCCAAAACTGCAATTCATGGACACCCCTCCCTTCCCAAAAATCAACTTGTGCTGTAACGAATCACAGCGCAGTGATTGGACACAAGAGGCAGGATTTATGATTTCTCCAATCACAAGCAGGAGGCGGGGATTGTGCTCCTCCAGGCAGTGGCGTAGCGTGGGGGGTGCGTGGGGAGCCACCGCTCCCGGGTGCAAAATTTAGAGGGGCGCCGTCACGAGTGTGGAGAGGAGGGAGCGCCAACAACAGATGGGACATAGGAACATACGCATGATGTCGCCACTCCAGGCTTTACCAGTCATTATCAAGTTATCAAGCACGCTCTCCTCTTCCCTACCAGACTGGAGCTAGCTGAAAATAGGTAAGTCCATGGGTCAGGGGGCGCCTCGCCCAAGGCGCACGACAACCCACGCTACGCCACTGCCTCCAGTCATTCCCGGCCAGGACAAGTACTGTCAGTGAGTAAAGCGGTAATGTGGCGGCCTTTTTTGCGGCATCAGATTGGCCCGGGGGGGGGGGGGGTGGCTGTGTCAGTTTCATTCTGGGACACTGTATTGTGAAGGGGGGATTCTGATGTGTAGGGGGAACTATAATATTGGGGGAGGGGTCTCTAATGTGAAGGGGAACTCTAATGCAATAGGAGGGACATATGGGGGGGGGGTCCCAAAGTGAAGGAGAACTCTAATGTGATGGGAGGGATATATGAGGGGGGGGGTTGTTCCCAAAGTGAAGGAGAAGTAAAATGTGACAGGAGCGTCTCTGATGTGAAGTGGAGGGACATTAATGTAAAGGGGGGATTCTGATGTGTTGGGGGAATTCTAATATGGGGGTGGGGTCTCCAATGTGAAGGAGAAGTCTAATGTGATGGGAGGGACATAGAAGGGGGGGTTTCCCAAACAAAGGAGATCTCTAATGTAATAGGAGGGACATAAAAGGGGGGGTTCCCCAAGTGAAGGAGAACTCTAATGTGATGGGAGGGACATATGAGGGGGGTGGGGTCTCCAATGTGAAGGAGACCTCTAATGTGATGGGAGGGACATAGAAGGGGGGTTCCCCAAACGAGGGAGAACTCTAATGTAATGGGAGGAACGTAGAAGGGGGGGGGGTTCCCCGAGTGAAGGAGAACTCTAATGTGATGGGAGGGACAAAGAAAGGGGGCTTTCCCAAGTAAAGGAGAACTCTAAAGTGATGGGAGGGACATATGAGGGGGGTGGGGTCTCCAATGTGAAGGAGACATCTAATGTGATGGGAGGGACATAGAAGGGGGGTTCCCCAAACGAAGGAGAACTCTAATGTAATGGGAGGAACGTAGAAGGGGGGGGGTTCCCCGAGTGAAGGAGGACTCTAATGTGATGGGAGGGACATGTAAGGGGGTGGGGTCTCCAATGGAAAGGAGAACTCTAATGTGATGGGAGGGACATGTAAGGGGGTGGGGTCTCCAATGTGAAGGAGGACTCTTATGTGATGGGAGGGACATATAAGGGGGTGGGGTCTCCAATGGGAAGGAGAACTCTATTGTGATGGGAGGGACATGTAAGGGGGTGGGGTCTCCAATGTGAAGGAGGACTCTAATGTGATGGGAGGGACATGTAAGGGCGGTGGGGTCTCCAATGTGAAGGAGGACTCCAATGTGATGGGAGGGACATATGAAGGGGTTGGGGTCCCCAATGTGAAGGAGAACCCTAATGTGATGGGAGGGACATGTAAGGGGGTGGGGTCTCCAATGTGAAGGAGGACTCTAATGTGATGGAAGGGACATGTAAGGGGGGGTGGGGGCTCCAATGTGAAGGAGGACTCTCATGCGATGGGAGGGACATGTAAGGGCGGTGGGGTCTCCAATGGGAAGGAGGACTCTAATGTGATGGGAGGGACATGTAAGGGTGGTGGGGTCTCCAATGTGAAGGAGGACTCTTATGTGATGGGAGGGACATATAAGGGGGTGGGGTCCCCAATGGGAAGGAGGACTCTTATGTGATGGGAGGGACATATAAGGGGGTGAGGTCTCCAATGGGAGAACTCTAATGTGATGGGAGGGACATGTAAGGGTGGTGGGGTCTCCAATGTGAAGGAGGACTCTTATGTGATGGGAGGGACATATAAGGGGGTGGGGTCTCCAATGGGAAGGAGGACTCTAATGTGATGGGAGGGACATAGAAGACTCTGATGTGTAGGGGGGGTAAAAGAGGGAAAGACCCTTCAGCAATGATCCCATGTTGGGCCCCGGGTTAAGTAGGCCACCAGTATCTGTGGTGGACGTGCTCGCGCCTCCCCGTGCACGCGTTCCTATATGTTTATGAGCATTACCACGAGCCCTGTGGCCCTCACGATCTCTCTGAAGGCCGACATGCGGTGCTCCTCACACAACGACCAACGACCCTGTTTATTTTCCAAATGTCATCTCCTGCCTTTCCGGTTTTTGGGAAACAACCGATCACCTCATTCAGACGGGGAGAGAGCTGAAATGGAGCAAACCCACAAAAAGTCATGAAATTGAGCTTATTGGACAGTTTTTTGTACTTTTCCGGCAGGAATGCTGAACGTTACGAATGCGCATCACACGGCCTTTTGTTCAGTGGAGGTCGCGGAATTAATGTGACCTGTTCTAGGAGATGAATCTGAGAGCCGCCACTGCGCTTCGCTGCGGGACGGATGACAGGGAAAACTCCCGCACATCATTAACTTGGCTTTTTGGGGGCGCCGAGTTTTCAGAGCCGGGGGGGGGGTTGGAGTTATAAAAGTTTTTTGTCTCCAAACTCAGTGATGGATTCATATTATTATTATTATGGGTGTTCCAGTAGGTTTTGGTCATGATAGGTGTAGAGGCAGCAATTGGCCCTTTGGTCTTTATGGTGTGGCCCTTTATGTTCTGGCCCTTTGGTCTTTATGCTGTGGCCCTTCGGTCTTTATGCTGTGGCCCTTTGGTCTTTATGTTGTGGCCCTTTGGTCTTTATGTTGCGCCCCTTTTGTCTTTATGCTGTGGCCCTTTGGTCTTTATGTTGTGGCCCTTTGGTCTTTATGGTGCGGCCTTTTGCTCTTTATGGTGCGGCCCTTTGGTCTTTATGGTGCGGCCCTTTGGTCTTTATGGTGCGGCCCTTTGGTCTTTATGGTGCGGCCCTTTGGTCTTTATGGTGTAGCCCTTTGGTCTTTATGGTGTGGCCCTTTTGTCTTAATGTTGTGGCCCTTTGGTGTTTATGTTGCGGCCCTTTGGTCTTTATGTTGCAGCCCTTTGGTCTTTATATTGCGGCTCTTTGGTCTTTATGGTGTTGCCCCTTTTGGTCTTTATGGTGTAGCCCTTTGGTCTTTATCGTGTGGCCCTTTGGTCTTTATGTTGTGGCCCTTTGTTCTCTATCTTTTGGCCCTTTTGTCTTAATGTTGCGGCCCTTTGGTGTTTAGGTTGTGGCCCTTTGGTCTTTATGTTGCGGCCCTTTGGTCTTTATGGTGTAGCCCCTTTTGGTCTTTATCGTGTGGCCCTTTGGTCTTTATGTTGTGGCCCTTTGTTCTTTATTTTGTGGCCCTTTTGTCTTAATGTTGCGGCCCTTTGGTCTTTATGGTGTAGCCCTTTGGTCTTTATGTTGCGGCCCTTTGGTCTTTATGCTGTGGCCCTTTGGTCTTTATGCTGCGGCCCTTTGGTCTTTATGTTGTAGCCCTTTGGTCTTTATGCTGCGGCCCTTTGGTCTTTATGCTGCGGCCCTTTGGTGTTTATGGTGTGGCCCTTTGGTGTTTATGCTGCGGCCCTTTGGTCTTTATGCTGCGGCCCTTTGGTGTTTATGGTGTGGCCCTTTGGTCTTTATGCTGCGGCCCTTTGGTGTTTATGGTGTGGCCCTTTGGTGTTTATGGTGTGGCCCTTTGGTCTTTATGCTGCGGCCCTTTGGTGTTTATGGTGTGGCCCTTTGGTGTTTATGCTGCGGCCCTTTGGTCTTTATGCTGCGGCCCTTTGGTCTTTATGGTGTGGCCCTTTGGTCTTTATGTTGCGGCCCTTTTTTCTCAATGTTGCGGCCCTTTGGTGTTTATATTGTGGGCCTTTGGTCTTTATGTTGTTGCCTTTTGGTCTTTATGGTGCGGCCCTTTGGTCTTTATTGTGCGGCCCTTTTGTCTTATGTTGTGGCCCTTTGGACTTTATGTTGCACCCCTTTTGTCTTTATGGTGTTGCCCCTTTTGGTCTTTATTGTGTGGCCCTTTGGTCTTTATGTTGCACCCCTTTTGTCTTTATGTTGCACCCCTTTGGTCTTTATGCTGTGGCCCCTTTTTTCTTTATGTTGCACCCCTTTGGTCTTTATGCTGTGGCCCCTTTTGTCTTTATGTTGTGGCCCTTTGGTCTTTATGTTGCATGCCTTTTGTCTTTATGCTGTGGCCCCTTTTGGTCTTTATTGTGTGGCCCTTTGGTCTTTATCGTGTGGCCCTTTGGTCTTTATGTTTTAGCCCTTTGGTCTTTATGCTGCTACAGGGCCGGTCACCAGTAATGAAGTCAGGAGAACCCCTAAAACTCCAACCCCTCCCGAGGAGGGTCATTTCTACACAACCCAATGACTGCGACCGGCATGTGGAGAGAAAATCCATGGTGGTTTTCTTTTCTCGTCACATGGACAGGGAGAGGAGTGCGCCGCCCCCCCCCCCCCTCGCTACATCAATAAGATAAACAGAATGGAATATTTTCATTATCCCATCCTCTCATTTCGTTCTTCAAATTTCCCTTTTCCAGAAATCCCATCTCTTTGCGATGCCCCCCGGGGGTGAGTGACCTCCGTCTGCCCATCTGGAGAACAAATGAAGGAGCAGGAGGACCGTAATCTCCCAGCATCTTCTGTATTAGGATTGCCGCGCCGCACGCGCTTTTCATTATCGTCCGGGAGGAACCCGGCTGGACGGAGTTAGTCAGAGAAGAGGAAATGAAGGGAGGGATGGAAGGACGGACGGATGGATGGACGGAGGTATGGAAAGAAGGAAGGAGACATGGAAGTGTGAATGATAAATAATATTCTCTAGACCCCCCGGGGCCCAACCGGTGGCCTACGGGATACATGGAGCCCCTAGGTTGTTACCTTGAAACCCGGAGTGGCCCGGTTTCCCTTTCTGACTACTTTGGGTCAAAAGAACATTGAAGAAGGACATCAGAACAAGACCAAAAGCCCCATCAAGTCTTCCTCTTTTGGTCTCAGTATAGTGAGGATCAAAGGCACAGTGGTGCTGCTGCTGCATTCTCTATTTGGGCCAGCAGATGGAGACAGAACACCTGACCTAGTGAAAAAAGATCACTGGCAGAGAAACCAACATAAAGGATACCCCAGGGCCAGGAGGCTGAACTGCCCCCTTGTCCTTGCTGCTAATACATGCCGTAGAAAGGGGGTAATGCCCTACGCCTATTCTCTGCCCCCTTGTCCTTGCTGCTAATACATGCCGTAAAAAGGGGGTAATGCCCTACGCCCATTCTCTGCCCCCTTGTCCTTGCTGCTAGTAAATGCCGTAGAAAGGGGGTAATGCCCTACGCCCATTCTCTGCCCCCTTGTCCTTGCTGCTAGTATATTCCATAGAAAGGGGGTAATGCCCTACGCCCATTCTCTGCCCCCTTGTCCTTGCTGCTAGTACATGCGGTAGAAAGGGGGTAATGCCCTACGCCCATACTCTGCCCCCTTGTCCTTGCTGCTAGTACATGCCGTAGAAAGGGGGTAATGTCCTACGCCCATTCTCTGCCCCCTTGTCCTTGCTGCTAGTACGTGCCGTAGAAAGGGGGTAATGCCCTACGCCCATTCTCTGCCCCCTTGTCCTTGCTGCTAATACATGCCGTAGAAAGGGGGTAATGCCCTACGCCCATTCTCTGCCCCCTTGTCCTTGCTGCTAGTACGTGCCGTAGAAAGGGGGTAATGCCCTACGCCCATTCTCTGCCCCCTTGTCCTTGCTGCTAGTACATGCCGTAAAAAGGGGGTAATGCCCTACGCCCATTCTCTGCCCCCTTGTCCTTGCTGCTAGTTAATGCCGTAGAAAGGGGGTAATGCCCTACGCCCATTCTCTGCCCCCTTGTCCTTGCTGCTAGTACATGCCGTAGAAAGGGGGTAATGCCCTACGCCCATTCTCTGCCCCCTTGTCCTTGCTGCTAGTACATGCCGTAAAAAGGGGGTAATGCCCTACGCCCATTCTCTGCCCCCTTGTCCTTGCTGCTAGTTAATGCCGTAGAAAGGGGGTAATGCCCTACGCCCATTCTCTGCCCCCTTGTCCTTGCTGCTAGTACATGCCGTAAAAAGGGGGTAATGCCCTACGCCCATTCTCTGCCCCCTTGTCCTTGCTGCTAGTTAATGCCGTAGAAAGGGGGTAATGCCCTACGCCCATTCTCTGCCCCCTTGTCCTTGCTGCTAATACATGCCGTAGAAAGGGGGTAATGCCCTACGCCCATTCTCTGCCCCCTTGTCCTTGCTGCTAGTACATGCCGTAAAAAGGGGGTAATGCCCTACGCCCATTCTCTGCCCCCTTGTCCTTGCTGCTAGTTAATGCCGTAGAAAGGGGGTAATGCCCTACGCCCATTCTCTGCCCCCTTGTCCTTGCTGCTAGTACATGCCGTAGAAAGGGGGTAATGCCCTACGCCCATTCTCTGCCCCCTTGTCCTTGCTGCTAGTACGTGCCGTAGAAAGGGGGTAATGCCCTACACCCATTCTCTGACCCCTTGTCCTTGCTGCTAGTACGTGCCGTAGAAAGGGGGTAATGCCCTACACCCATTCTCTGCCCCCTTGTCCTTGCTGTTAGTACATGCCGTAGAAAGGGGGTAATGCCCTACGCCCATTCTCTGCCCCCTTGTCCTTGCTGCTAGTTAATTCCGTAGAAAGGGGGTAATGCCCTACGCCCATTCTCTGCCCCCTTGTCCTTGCTGCTAGTTAATTCCGTAGAAAGGGGGTAATGCCCTACGCCCATTCTCTGCCCCCTTGTCCTTGCTGCTAGTTAATTCCGTAGAAAGGGGGTAATGCCCTACGTCCATACCCTGCCCCCTTGCTCCTGCTGCCCAAGGATGGCATGGAGCGTGCACTACACATCCGTAGCTTGTATTCTAGTAGCTACAAGGTAATTGCGGAGCCTCGAACCCAGGGACAGCGCGGGTCCATCGACTGCCCACATTATGCCAGTGCTCCCCTTCCTTCAGCGGGCAAATTAGGCGGTCGCAAGGCCCCCTGTGAGCGCGAGGCCTTAGGCGATCATCTAACTTGCCTAATTAAAGAGCTGCCTCTGCATCGGACCCCGGGACAGCGCGGGTCCATCGACTGCCCACATTATGCCAGTGCTCCCCTTTCTTCAGCGGGCAAATTAGGCGGTCGCAAGGCCCCCTGTGAGCGCGAGGCCTAAGGCGACGGCCTAACTTGCCTAATTAAAGAGCCGCCTCTGTGTGCAGGATGGGGTGGAGAGTGGGCATAGTGGGACAGCAGTAGCTGTTGGAGCAGACATGAAGTCAAGACCCTCTGGTTGCTGCCAGCCACTGATCTGGAGTGTGCATGCGGTAAGGGGGTGCACCCTCCTACCTCTGTATCCAGGAAAGCTGCCCCTCCTGTTCTGGTCCTGCCCTGGCACTGAGGCTTCACCTTTAGTAGGTCCTTCATGTGAAACTCTAACAGCAGGGGACCAGTGACACCAAAGCCTATAGAAATGCGCCGATTACTGTATAAATGTCACTGGTGGGGAAGTGGGCTAACCACTAGGGGGCGATGAAAAGGGGTCAAATCTCCCCTTGGGAGGTGTTTCCAATTGTACGGGGGATGGGCTGCCTGGGAGAAGAGAGAGATCGTTGCTCCTAATTACTAGGAACAGCAGATCTCTCTCTCCTCCCCTGGCAGAACGGGGATCTCTTTGTTTACATTGACAGATCCCCGTTCTGGCTCTCTTTCCTCGCGATCGCGGGAGGCCCCCCCCCCCCAGCAGAAGCCAGTGCACGAACCGACGTACCCGTACGCCGATGATCCGCGCGGCAGAGCCAAATTTTCCGCAGTATAAATGTGCCGGCTGTGGGTGTGTTTACTCGACACGTCATCATCTTTTATATAAAAAATAAAATAAATGGCCCCTTTAAAAAAAGGAGGCGTTTTTCACGCGGTACAGCGCTAAAAATAGCGCCGCTATACCGCCTGAAAAAAAAAACCTGCCCTGTGGTCTTCAATGTGAAAGCCCGAAGGCTTTCACACTGAAGCGGTGCGCTAGCAGGAGCGCTCCAAAGGTCCCGCTAGCCGCGTCTTTGCAGCGGTATAGGAGCGGGGTGTTCACCGCTCCTATACCGCGCCTTCCCAATGGGAAACCGCGGTAATACCGCCCGCAATGCGCCTCTACAGAGGCGCATTGCGGGCGGTATTAACCCTTTTTCGTCCGCTAGCGGGGGTTAAAACCGCACCGCTAGCGGCCGAATACCGCGGTGAATACGACGGTGTAGCAGCGCAAAAAATTGCGCTGCTATACCGCCACCGCGGCTCCACTGCCCAATGTGAAAGCAGCCTTACTGTGTCTGTGTGCACTAAAATATATGTAAGCGGCATTTTTTTTTCCCCTGAAAATCTGCGTTTTTATGTAGGGCTGCGCAAAAAATCATGCGACACCAAAAATTTAAACTGCCGCCATTTTATTCCCCAGGGCCTCCGCTTTCAGGAAATGTATAGGGCCAGATTCACGTATATCTCGGGAAACATCTTTATGCCGCCGTAGCGTATCTTCCTTTACGCTACGCCGGCGCAACGCTGAGAGGCAAGTATGAAATTCACAAAGAAAATGCGCCCCAATGTCGCGCCGGCGCAGCGTATATTCGTCGGCGTAACCCGACGCAATTCAAAGTAGGTGGAAGTGGGCTGGAAGTGGGCGCGATGCATGGTAATGAAGCGTGACCCCATGATGGGCTGAGCGTCATCCAAGTACTTAAAACGAACGGGCGCATGCGCCGTTATCTTGGACGTATCCCCCGGTGCGCATGCGTACAACCACGTCGAAACAACTGCCTAAGATACGTCGCATCACTGCCTACGGCGTGAACGTAACCTACGCCCCGCCCTATTCACGTAGTACTACGTAAAATACGACGGCGTTCGTTCCCTGGTCCGTACCTTTGCATGGGTTGCGCCTCCTATACGTGGAATGACTTGACGCCGGACGTAAAACCCTTACGCAATTCGCTTAAAAGATCTCCCTCATTTGCATATTTGAATAGGAAATCAATGGGCGCGCCACACGCGTCCAGCGTAACTCTGCGCCCCACTCTACGCCGGCGCAGGCAAGTTACGGCGGTCGGATGAAGTCAGTTTTTAGGCGTATCTTGGTTCTGTGGGCACGGCGCACAGATACGACGGCGCATCTTTACGCGTACGCGGCGCATCTCGAGATACGTCGGCGTGAGTGCCTTGTGAATCCGGGCCGTGGTGTTTGGAGGTTCTGGAAGTAATTTGTAGCAAACCAAAAAAAAAAAAATACGCAGATTTCAACGTTTGTATATAAAAAAAATAAAACAATTGCGCGGTGTGAAAGGAGTTAATCTACAAATCTCTGGATGTAATAAGAGAATAAAACGGAGGAATAAGAAGACTGTGAAGGGAGGAGTAATAACTGTGCGCTCCCTGCGTCCCCCGATCTTTGTAAACACTCGTCTGCCCTTCATCCAGAGAATAAGACGGCGGCGCTCCTTCTTCTGCGCTTCTTCTGCTGTAAGTGGCGGCCACTTCAAGGTTTGATTGCAAGTTGGCGCGGTGCGGCGGGGGCGGGGACGGGGGCGGCGGCGGTTTCGGCGCGGCACAACCTGTAATTCAGATGACGCATTGGACGGCTCCCGATAACGACTTCTCCAGACGATCTGCTCTTCAATAAACAGCTTGTGTTTTTCCCCGATCAATATCCCCCCGAAGCCAACTTTACACAACACAATCGCCAATCAGAATCACGGGAGGTCGATCGTTATCGGGATTGTAGGGGGGCGGGGCAATCGCTCCTGTGACGGCGAAGTGATTAGCAGATTCGTGGATTATATTTTTGTTTTTTTTAACTCCCTTTTTGTTTTTTTTCTGTTACATTGTTTCTTTATTGCATGCAGGTCACCTAGAGCCCGGGGCGAACCTACCAAAATGCGCCCCCCCGCCCCCAAGATTTATGAGCATTATTTGTCAGCAAAACCCCACCCCCCCCCCTCCAGGGCCGGCGTCTTTAATACCTATTGGACCCTGGGCCAACATTTTCTTAGGCCCCCCTGAATCCACTAATCAAGTATTTGCGGGCAGTGCAGGGTTTAAGGGGAAGCTGCATTGGGCCTCATAACAATGACTGGTCCTGGGGCAGTTTCCCCTTATGCCCTGTGTTTAAGACGGCCCTGCCCCCCCCTGCCCCCCCCCACAAAAAACACTAAGCATAAATGACCCCTCCTCCCTGTCCAAATCCTCCTCCTTGCTGAAATACCCCCTCTCAGCACAAATCTTTGGCCCCTCCACAAAAAATTCCCTGAAATCCTCTACAAGAAAAAATTCCCCTCTTAGTACACATCTCCTGCCCCCCCCCCCCAGCACAAACTTTCTTCCCCCCACCTGCCCTCCCAAAACAAATCCCTCTAAATCACCACTCTTAGCACTTCCCCTCCCCCAATTTCACCTCCTAGTACAATACTTACCCCCTGGTGCCCCCTTCCACCACAAATCCCCCTTCCCCCAATCTCCTTGTGGTGCCCCCCCACTTTACATGATACCACAGTGCCCAGGGCAGCCGCCCCTCATAACTAGCCCTTGTCCCAGGGGCCCAGAGGTCTCAATTCGGTCTCAATAGTGGTGGCACCCCCCCCCCCCCCGCTGCTCAATTCACGCCTCTCCCCCGCTTCTCAATTTTCAGTGGCGCCCCCCCGCTTCTTAATTAGCAGTGGCACCCCCTACTTCTCAATCGCGGCAGCCTCCCCGCTTCTCAATTCACGCCTCCCCCCCACCCCACTTCTCAATTCACGCCCCCCCCAGCTTCTCAATTAGCGGCGGCACCCCCTGCTTCTCAATTCACAGCCCCCCCTTCTCAATTTTCAGTGGCACCCCTCCCCCCGCTGCTCAATTCACGCCTCTCCCCCGCTTCTTAATTTTCAGTGGCGCCCGCCCGCTTCTCAATCGCGGCACCCCTCCCCCCGCTTCTCAATTAGCGGTGGTATCCCACGCTTCTCAATTCACGCCTCTCCCCCGCTTTTCAATTTTCAGTGGCCCCCCCCGCTTCTTAATTAGCAGTGGCACCCCTCCCCCCCGCTTCTCAATTCACGCCCCTCCCCAGGTTCTCAATTAGCGGCGGCACCCCCTGCTTCTCAATTCACAGCCCCCCCCTTCTCAATTTTCAGTGGCGCCCCTCCCCCCGCTTCTCAATTAGCGGTGGCATCCCCCACTTCTCAATTCACGCCCCTCCCCAGCTTCTCAATTAGAGGCGGCACCCCCTCCTTATCAATTCACAGCCCCCCCCCCCGCTTCTCAATTTTCAGTGGCACCCCCCGCTTCTCAATTCACCCCCCCCCCCGCGCTTCTCAATTAGAGGCGGCACCCCCCTGCTTCCTAATACATGGCAGCCCCCCCCGCTCCTCAATTCGAAGCGTCAGCACCCCCCCCCCGGTTTCCCTGCTCCAGGGGGCCCCATGCCTGTGAAGCTGTGTAAGGGGCCCCAGTAATTCCTAATGGCAGCCCTGGGCCGAGTGTATGACTCGGCCCCACACCCCCTCCCGGCACTGGATTTGATTGACAGCAGCGGGAGCCAATGGCTGCGCTGCTATCAATCTATCCAAGGAGATTCGGGGCTCAGGTAAGTAAAAAAGGGGGGCTCGGGGGGGAGGGGAGGGTGCAAGGTGTTTTTTCTCCTCTATATTCAGTAAAATCTGATATATAATATATTCCGGTTTCCTTGCTTTACTGCGAAGAATTTAATTTTAGACAAACAGCTAATAAAAGCGAAGAAATAGGCCACACAAAATCGTACCGCGGAAAGAGCGGCTCTGCTACTAATCAGATTACCATCGTCTTCCTGCTATCAGCTTGTATGCCTGGAGTGCTGGCCTACAGTGAGGGGGGAGGGCCGGGGGGGGCGCACTTATTTATTATTTTTAAATTTAATGGAGAAAACGCCCCCTAGTGGTTAACTCCTAAACTGCAGCTGTTATTTTCACAGTAAGCAGTGCATTTTTATAGCACTTTTCGCTGTGAAAATGACAACGGTCCCAAAAATGTGTCAAAAGTGTCCGATGTGCCCGTCGTAATGTCGCAGTCACGAAAAAAAAAAACGCTGATCGCCGGCATTAGTAGTAAAAAATAAATTATTAATAAAAATGCAATAAATCTATCCCCTATTTTTAAACGCAATACATTTTTCACAAACCAACCGATAAACGCTTATTGCGATTTTTTTTTTTACCAATAATATGTAGAAGAATACGTATCGGCCTAAACCGAGGGCAAAAAAAGTTTTTTTATATCTTTTTTGGGGGATATTTATTAGAGCAAAAAGTAAAAAATATTGAATTTTTTTTTAAAACTGTCGCTCTATTTTTGTTTATAGCACAAAAAATAAAAACCGCAGAGGCGATCAAATACCACCAAAAGAAAGCTCTATTTGTGGGGGAAAAAGGACGCCGATTTTGTTTGGGTGCCGCGTCGCACGACCGCGCAATTGTCAGTTAAAGCGACGCAGCGCCGAATCGCAAAAAGGGGCCGGGTCCTTTAGCTGCATAATGGTTCCGGGGCTGAAGTGGTTAAAGACAGCCCTGGATCTTGTCCAGGGAAATCCAGTTCAGATACGGTTCCGCAGCGATCGATCGATCCCTTCTGGTCGGGTAACACACCCAATTTACATTATAACGACTGGAAAAACTCCATTGTGTGACCTCCCACCGGACCCGACGGCCCGGATTGCGAAGGACTTGCCCTTTAACGAATAACGCCAGCAGAAATGAATTCGCGTCGCGCCTATTTAGGAACCTTTTATCTTTTTTTTTTTTTTTTCTTCCGTCGCGCTCGGGGGGAATTTACGGCCTGCAAATGGACATTTGTTTGTGGCTTTCCTCCATTAAAAAAAAGCGATGAAAAAAAAAAAAAAACGCGCCGCGGTCTCCCCCCCCGTAAACGCAATTTACAGGCCGTAAGTCATACATCTAAAAACAGGACATTTTTTTTTTTTTTCAAGTATTAAAACGCTCAATTTGCTTCTTGTGCCGTTCGGATTCATAAACAGAATGTAAAGTTACGAGCGCGGAAGCCGCAGAAAAAAAAAAAATAACGTAAGAAATAAATGAAAACGCCACGATCGAAAAAAAAAAAAAAAAAAAAGGGGCGTTTATCATCCGCCGGTCCCCGAGCCCGGAACGCGTTAAACTGTCCCAGTTGCCCTTGCGAATCACCAGTGAGGGGAAATGATAACATTTTATGTCATTGTATCAAAGATTTTAATCCTTCGGAAAATGTTCATGTTGTGGGGGGGGGGGAGGGGAGGGTGTCAGTGTCCCCGCCCGCGTTCGCGCGCCCCCCCCCCCCCGTAATTCCGCCGTGGTTATTTTTAACAATCTATTGATTTCTGCCTCTAATTCAATCTTTTAAGAGCGTGTTTTATGGCGGTTGGGGCGAAAATCCAATCCCCCCCCCCCCCCCAACAACATGGCCGGCGCTGGCGGTGTTCGCGTGGCCATTTTTTTTTTTTTGCGCCGGTCGATATTTGTAAATAACACACAGCCGGTTGTTATTCTGGAGATTTATAAAACGTTCCGTTTGTCACGTGAACGCGGAACGCGGAGGACAGAAAGGCGACGCTACAATTTTAGTTCTTTTTACTTTAAAAAAAAAAAAAAAAAAAGGAGAAAAGAAAAAATTGCAATAAAATAAAATTTTACATAAATTGACTGTGTGTAGAGAAACACTCACACTATGGGTCAAAAGTTTTGGAACGGCTCCATTTTTATTACCGTATATACTCGAATATAAGCCGAGGACCTCATTTTACCCCCAAAAATGGGAAAACGTATTAACTCGAGTATAAACCTAGGGTGTCCATCTGCATGCCTCACTGTGCCCATGTTCATGTCTCGCTGTGCCCATGCCTCACTTTGCCCATGTGCATGCCTCACTGTGCCCATGTGCATGCCTCACTAAGCTCATATGCATGCCTCACTGTGCCTCACTGTGCCCATGTGCATGCCTCACTGTGCCTATGCCTCACTAAGCCCATGTGCATGCCTCACTGTGCCTTACTTTGCCCATGTGCATGCCTCACTGTGCCCATGCCTCACTGTGCCCATGTGCATGCCTCACTGTGTCAATGCCTTACTGTGCCCATGCCTCACTGTGCCCATGTGCATGCCTCACTGTGCCCATGACTCACTAAGCCCATGTGCATGCCTCACTGTGCCTCACTTTGCCCATGTGCATGCCTCACTGTGCCCATGCCTCACTGTGCCCATGCCTCACTGTGCCCATGTGCATGCCTCACTGTGCCCATGCCTCACTAAGCCCATGTGCATGCCTCACTGTGCCCATGCCTCACTGTGTCCATGTACATGCCTCACTGTACCCATGTGCATGCCTCACTGTGCCCATGACTCACTAAGCCCATGTGCATGCCTCACTTTGCCCATGTGCATGCCTCACTGTGCCCATGCCTCACTGTGCCCATGCCTCACTGTGCCCATGTGCATGCCTCACTGTGCCCATGCCTCAGTAAGCCCATGTGCATGCCTCACTGTGCCTTACTTTGCCCATGTGCATGCCTCACTGTGCCCATGCCTCACTGTGCCCATGTGCATGCCTCACTGTGTCAATGCCTCACTGTGCCCATGCCTCACTGTGCCCATGTACATGCCTCACTGTGCCCATGTGCATGCCTCACTGTGCCCATGACTCACTAAGCCCATGTGCATGCCTCACTGTGCCTCACTTTGCCCATGTGCATGCCTCACTGTGCCCATCCCTTACTGTGCCCATGTGCATGCCTCACCGTGTCCATGACTAGACTGACGTTTAACATGGGAGTCTATGGAAGGGGTGCCCGGGTTTGAAAAATCGGTGCTCCCCGGCTGTAGGTCCCCAAGACAACAAACTTTGCACACTTGTAGAGGAGAAATGGGGCTACATGTGTGCCAAGTTCCGGGTCTAGGGGATCTACGACCGGCCGGTACTGGGTCCCCAAATTCACTGGAGAAATGACTGTTTATCATTTGAGTCTATGGAAGGGGTGCCCGACTTTGAAAACTCTGTGCTCCCCGGCCGTAGGTCCCCCA
The DNA here is from genome assembly GCA_029574335.1 of Rana kukunoris. Lineage (NCBI taxonomy): Eukaryota > Metazoa > Chordata > Amphibia > Anura > Ranidae > Rana > Rana kukunoris. The sequence continues at coordinate 40,039 of JAJQKJ010002296.1, read as the reverse complement.
GACAACAAACGTTGCACACTTGTAGAGGAAGAGGGGGGCTACATGTGTTTGGGGTCCAGAGGACCTAAGGCCGGCCGGTACCGGGTGCCCAAAATCCGGGAGATCAGGCGCAAAAAGGTGACTCAGGTATAAAAAACAAAATGTGCTGAAAAACTCGGCTTATACTAGAGTATATACGGTACATTCATTACAATAAAAATATGTCTAATGATCGCTATTCACGTCATGAAAAAAACAACGTTTTTCTCTAGGTGATAAGTCGTGATTCCTCTCAAGCCTGCTTTGCATACACACGTTCGTGAAAAAAAAGCGCGGTGACGTACAACACGTACGACGGCACTATGGCTGGCTGGCTTGGGTAGAATTCGCGATTGATCAAATGAGCAGCAGGGGGGCTGGGGGGTTGGTGGTTGGCTGGCTGGCTGGCTTGGGGTGGCGTGAACCTGGCTATTGATCAGGCGAGCGCCAGGGTGCTGGGAGGTGTTGGCGGATGGTTTTGCTGACCGGGACTGGCTGGCTTGGGGCTGGGTGTAATTGGCGAACGGCGATTAATCAAGCAAGCGGTGGGGGGGGGGGGGGCTGGTGGTTGGCTGGCTGGCTTGGGGCTGAGTGGAATCGGCGATTAATTGAATGGCGGGGGGCTGGGGGGTTGGTGGTTGGCTGGCTGGCTGGCTTGGGGTGGCGTGAACCTGGCTATTGATCAGGCGAGCGCCGGGGTGCTGGGAGGTGTTGGCGGATGGTTGGCTGACCGGGACTGGCTGGCTTGGGGCTGGGTGGAATTGGCGAACGGCGATTAATCAAGCAATCGGTGGGGGGGGGGGGGGGGCTGGTGGTTGGCTGGCTTGGGGCGGGGTGGAATCGGCAATTAATTGAACGGCGGGGGGGGTTGGCTGGCTTGGGGCGGGGTGGAATCAGCGATTGATCAAGTGAACGGCGGGGGGCTGGGGGGGTTGGCGGTTGGCTGGCTGGCTTGGGGTGGAATCGGCGATTGATCGAGTGGACGGCGGGGGGCTGGGGGGGTTGGCGGTTGGTTGGTTGGCTGGCTTGGGGCGGGGTGGAATCAGCGATTGATCAAGTGAACGGCGGGGGGCTGGGGGGGTTGGCGGTTGGTTGGTTGGCTGGCTGGCTTGGGGTGGGGTGGAATCGGCGATTGATCGAGTGAACGGCGGGAGGGCTGGGGGGTTGGCTGGCTTGGGGCGGGGTGGAATCGGCGATTGATCAAGTGAACGGCGGTGGGGTGGGGGGGTTGGCTGGCTGACTGGCAGGGGGGGGCCAAGAAAATTGAGCACCAGCCGCCACTGGGCTCCAAGTCACCGCGGCCAGTACCCGGAGCTCACCTGTAATAAATCCGGCGTATTATCGCGACGTGCGGTTCACGGGAGCTCAATCACCGAAGCCGATCGCTATTCACAACTCGTCTTCTCTTTCCCCCAACGCAACAGCGAGGCGGCGGCGTAGAAACAATACTTAACCTTTTACTCGGCTAAAAGATCCCCCATCTGCACTTTAAAACATAATCCGGCCGGAGTCAAGCGAAACACGCAATTAGCGGCGTTGGCAACCCGGCGAGTCGCCCCGGCGCGGTCTCATCACGCCATCCGTGATTAAGAATGATACAAGCACATCATCATTGTCAACAGCGGCGGAGGAGAGTAAACCTTTGGCGGAGAGCGCACTTGTCACACAAAAAAAAAAACGCTCCTTTGATTTGTATTACACTTTGCGGGTAATTGCCGTCTTCGGTGGCAGGTTATTATTACGGCTGAATGGGACGCCGGTAATTACTTCGGCAGAGATTCTAACAGCCCCGAGATTGAGGGATATTCTGACAGTCTGAATACTCCTGACAACAATTACCCATCCCCCCATCCCCCCCCCCCCCAACAATCTCTTTCCCCCGTTAACACTGATTCAGGAAAATTAAAAATTAAATGTGTTCAAAGACTCTTCTGCGTGTCACCGCTAAGTGGGGGTGATCCGCCGCCGCCGCCGCCGACGTGTAAATTGCCGCACCGATCCCAATAAAAGTCTTTTTATTCTTTTTTTTTTTTTGCAGACGCACGTAAAAAAAAAAACATGAAAAGCAGCGAGGAGAGGAGGCGGAAGAGATTCGGGATTTTCCCTCTTAGTTGGGGATATCACAGCGAGGATTCCAAAAATTCTGCCGAGAACGTTCTACGGTGAAAGCAAAACGAGCTCAGCGGGGGAGGGGATGGAAAAAATGTGTTCATAGAGCTTGGCGGGTCGTAGGTGAGAATTAGGAATGAGAAGAAACTCTACGAATTACAAGGCCAATTTTTTACAGGTTCAAATTGCCCCCCCTCATGTCTTTATGGTGCTGGTCCAGACTGGTCACCCCATGTCTTTATGGAGCTGGTCCAGACTGGTCACCCCATGTCTTTATGGAGCCGGTCCAAACTGGTCACCCCATGTCTTTATGGAGCCGGTCCAAACTGGTCACCCCATGTCTTTATGGAGCCGGTCCAGACTGGTCACCCCATGTCTTTATGGAGCCGGTCCAAACTGGTCACCCCATGTCTTTATGGAGCCGGTCCAGACTGGTCACCCCATGTCTTTATGGAGCCGGTCCAAACTGGTCACCCCATGTCTTTATGGAGCCGGTCCAAACTGGTCACCCCATGTCTTTATGGAACTGGTCCAAACTGGTCACCCCATGTCTTTATGGAGCTGTCCAAACTGGTCACCCCATGTCTTTATGGAGCTGTCCAAACTGGTCACCCCATGTCTTTATGGAGCCGGTCCAAACTGGTCACCCCATGTCTTTATGGAGCCGGTCCAAACTGGTCACCCCATGTCTTTATGGAGTTGGTCCAAACTGGTCACCCCATGTCTTTATGGAGCCGGTCCAAACTGGTCACCCCATGTCTTTATGGAGCCGGTCCAAACTGGTCACCCCATGTCTTTATGGAGCCGGTCCAGACTGGTCACCCCATGTCTTTATGGACTCGGTCCAAACTGGTCACCCCATGTCTTTATGGAGCCGGTCCAGACTGGTCACCCCATGTCTTTATGGAGCTGGTCCAAACTGGTCACCCCATGTCTTTATGGAGGTGGTCCAAACTGGTCATCACATGTCTTTATGGAGCTGGTCCAAACTGGTCACCCCATGTCTTTATGGAGCCGATCAAAACTGGTCACCCTATGTCTTTATGGAGCCGGTCCAGACTGGTCACCCCATGTCTTTATGGAGCCGGTCCAGACAGGTCACCCCATGTCTTTATGGAGCCGGTCCAGACTGGTCACCCCATGTCTTTATGGAGCCGGTCCAGACTGGTCACCCCATGTCTTTATGGAGCCGGTCCAAACTGGTCACCCCATGTCTTTATGGAGCCGGTCCAAACTGGTCACCCCATGTCTTTATGGAGCCGGTCCAAACTGGTCACCCCATGTCTTTATGGAGTTGGTCCAAACTGGTCACCCCATGTCTTTATGGAGCCGGTCCAAACTGGTCACCCCATGTCTTTATGGAGCCGGTCCAGACTGGTCCACCCCATGTCTTTATGGAGCCGGTCCAAACTGGTCACCCCATGTCTTTATGGAGCCGGTCCAAACTGGTCACCCCATGTCTTTATGGAGCCGATCAAAACTGGTCACCCTATGTCTTTATGGAGCCGGTCCAGACTGGTCACCCCATGTCTTTATGGAGCCGGTTCAAACTGGTCACCCCATGTCTTTATGGAGCCGGTCCAGACTGGTCACCCCATGTCTTTATGGAGCCGGTCCAAACTGGTCACCCCATGTCTTTATGGAGCCGATCAAAACTGGTCACCCCATGTCTTTATGGAGCCGGTCCAGACTGGTCACCCCATGTCTTTATGGAGCTGGTCCACACTGGTCACCCCATGTCTTTATGGAGCTGGTCCAAACTGGTCACCCCATGTCTTTATGGACTCGGTCCAAACTGGTCACCACATGTCTTTATGGACTCGGTCCAAACTGGTCACCACATGTCTTTATGGACTCGGTCCAGACTGGTCACCCCATGTCTTTATGGAGCCGGTCCAAACTGGTCACCCCATGTCTTTATGGAGCCGGTCCAAACTGGTCACCCCATGTCTTTATGGAGCCGGTCCAAACTGGTCACCCCATGTCTTTATGGAGCCGGTCCAAACTGGTCACCCCATGTCTTTATGGAGCCGGTCCAAACTGGTCACCCCATGTCTTTATGGACTCGGTCCAAACTGGTCACCCCATGTCTTTTGGAACGGATTAAATTGGGTCTTTATGGAGATGGTCCAAACAGGTCAAATCATGACTTTATGGAGCTCCTCCCAAAACTGTTACCACAGGGCTGTAAGAACACAACTGTCCGAAGCAGTGTCCCCCAATTTATTCACCCTGAATAGACCCTAAAATAATAATTTCCAGGTCTCGGGGAACCCCTGCTAAAAAAAAATTCACAAAATTGAATTTAATCAAATAATAATAGCCCCAAAGGAAATGAATACAGACACCCTTACTTAGTTCTTCCTATGATTGGTGGTCAATGCAAAGAATGCCCCATACATTAACCGTTGCAGCCCCGGACCATTTGGCTGCCAAAGGACCGGGCCACTTTTTGCGATTCCGCACTGCGTCGCTTTAACCGACAATTGCGCGGTCGTGCGACGCGGCTCCCAAACAAAATCGGCGTCCTTTTTTCCCCCACAAATAGAGATTTCTTTTGGTGGTATTTGATCACCTCTGCGGTTTTTATTTTTTGCGCTATAAACAAAAATAGAGCGACAATTTTGAAAAAAAAACAAAACAATATTTTTTACTTTTTGCTGTAATAAATACCCCCCAAAAAATATATAAAAAAACGTTTTTTTTCCCTCAGTTTAGGCCGATACGTTTTCTTCTACATATTTCTGGTAAAAAAAAAAAAAATCGCAATAAGCGTTTATTGATTGGTTTGCACAAAATTTATAGCGTCTACAAAATAGGGGATAGATTTATGGCATTTTAATTAATATTTTTTTTTTTACTAGTAATGGCGGCAACAGCGATTTTTATCACGACTGCGACATTGCGGGGGACACATCGGACACTTTTGACACATTTTTGGGAGCATTGTCTTTTTCTACAGCGACAGTGCTATAAAAATGCACTGATTACTGTAAAAATAACACTGGCAGGGAAGGGGGTTAACCTGTAGGGGGCGCTGCAGGGGTTAAGTGTGTCCTAGGGAGTGATTCTGTTAGGGGGCGTGGCTACGAGTGACACGTCACTGATCGCTGCTCCCAATGAGAGGGAACAGACGATCAGTGAGATGTCACTAGAAAGGACGGGGAGATGTTGTGTTTACGCTGACATCTCCCCGTTCTTCAGCTCTGTGACCCGATCGCGGGACACCGGCGGACATCGAGTCCGCGGGTCCCGGGGGGCACGGAGCTTGCAACAAGGCACTATTCCTGCCACTGACACCAAAGTTTGGGGGGCGGCCCCTTCCTGCTTCAACATGACTGCCCACCAGTGCACAAAGCAAGGTCCATAAAGACATGGATGAGAGAGTTTAGGATGGAGGAACTTGACTGGCCTGCACAGAGTCCTGACCTCAACCCCAATTCAACACCTTTGGGAGACTCGCGAGCCAGGCCTTCTTGTCCAACATCAGTGCCTGACCTCACAAACGCTCTTCTGGAAGAAAGGTCAAACATTCCTATAGACAGACCCCTAAACCTTGTGGACGGCCTTCCCAGAAGAAGTGAAGCTCTCTTAGCTGAAAAGGGCGGGGCCAACTCAATATTGAACCCTCCGGACTAAGACAGGGATGCCATTAAAGTTAATGTGCGTCCCAATACTTTTGGTAATATGGTGTATAACAATGTATAGGAACGTAGCACAATGTATGACAATATATAAGAATGTATGACAATATATAAGAATGTATGACAATATAAGAATGTATCACAATATATAAGAATGTATCACAATATAAGAATGTATCACAATATATAAGAATGTATCACAATATATAAGAATGTATCACAATATAAGAATGTATCACAATATAAGAATGTATCACAATATATAAGAATGTATCACAATATAAGAATGTATCACAATATATAAGAATGTATCACAATATATAAGAATGTATCACAATATAAGAATGTATCACAATATAAGAATGTATCACAATATATAAGAATGTATCACAATATATAAGAATGTATCACAATATAAGAATGTATCACAATATATAAGAATGTATCACAATATAAGAATGTATCACAATATAAGAATGTATCACAATATATAAGAATGTATCACAATATATAAGAATGTATCACAATATAAGAATGTATCACAATATATAAGAATGTATCACAATATATAAGAATGTATCACAATATAAGAATGTATCACAATATATAAGAATGTATCACAATATATAAGAATGTATCACAATATAAGAATGTATCACAATATATAAGAATGTATCACAATATAAGAATGTATCACAATATAAGAATGTATCACAATATATAACAATGTATCACAATATAAGAATGTATCACAATATAAGAATGTATCACAATATATAAGAATGTATCACAATATATAAGAATGTATCACAATATATAAGAATGTATCACAATATATAAGAATGTATCACAATATAAGAATGTATCACAATATATAAGAATGTATCACAATATATAAGAATGTATCACAATATATAAGAATGTATCACAATATAAGAATGTATCACAATATAAGAATGTATCACAATATATAACAATGTATCACGAAGTTGCACGGCGAGGAGAACGTTCGATGTACCGTTCGTATTAGAAATTGAATTTGGCGACCCCCCCGGACTCGGCTGTGACCGGTGACGTCTTTATTTTGCCGATCCCCCATGACGGTGGTCTGGAGGTGTTTTTTTTTTTCGTGGCTCCAGGTATCCAGACGCCGGGCGATGAACGCACAAATAACCCCAATCAGCCCCGCCCCCCCCCCCCCCGCGCCATTCAGCGCTCGTTGCCCTGACATTAGCTCTCTGGTAATTGGTCTCATTTCACAAAACGGCTACAAAGACCTCAGACAGAAGAGGCGCTGATTGGAGCGCCCGCCATTGTGCGCCAAATTGCTCCTTTCTTTTGCCGCCGTGGTAAAAAAAAATAAAAAATTGGCTTGTAGAGGATTTTGCTGAAAAAAGAAAAAGAAGAGACTTTGTGTGATTTGTGAGACGTGGAGCCAGGCGGACGGCGGCGGCTTTGCGATATTTTGCGGGAACAGAACTAAAGAAATACGAATGCCGCCCCCTCTCTCCTGGCATCCCTCTATCACCATAGATAGATTCAGGCATGGCATGAATCTATCTAAAGGTCGCCGCTGCCGCCCCCTATTCCTCGTCGGGCGCCGGGCACCCGAATTACAGCGGCGGGTATTTTTTGGAAGTGCCTGATTAAGGCTGTAGGCTCTAATGGGCGTCCAAAAAGGTGAACAGCGGGCGCCATGCTGGGCGTTCGCTGTTCACTCTGCTGTGTGTTAGAAAAGCGAATGAATCACTTTCCCAACACTGAACCACCTCTCAGCCAATCAGGTGCTCGGGTCTGTGTTACCTGTTACCTGTCACCTGATTGGCTTAAACGACAGGCGATGTGATTGGACGCCGCCTAGTAGTGGCAATTGATGAGCACACTGGCAGCAATTGATGTGTTTCATGGCACAGTGGCAGCAATTGATGGCACAGTGGTGGCAATTGATGAGCACAGTGTCTGCGTTTGATGGGCACAGTGGCTGCGTTTGATGGGGCACAGTGGCTGCGTTTGATGGGGCACAGTGGCTGCGTTTGATGGGCACAGTGGCTGCGTTTGATGGGCACAGTGGCTGCGTTTGATGGGGCACAGTGGCGGCTATTGATGGGGCACAGTGGCGGCTATTGATGGGGCACAGTGGCGGCAATTGATGGGGCACAGTGGCGGCAATTGATGGGCATAGTAGTTGCGTTTGATGGGCACAGTGGCTGCGTTTGATGGGGCACAGTGGCTGCGTTTGATGGGGCACAGTGGCTGCGTTTGATGGGCACAGTGGCTGCGTTTGATGGGCACAGTGGCTGCGTTTGATGGGTCACAGTGGCGGCTATTGATGGGGCACAGTGGCGGCTATTGATGGGGCACAGTGGCGGCAATTGATGGGGCACAGTGGTGGCAATTGATGGGCATAGTAGCCGCATTTGATGGGCACGGTGGCTGTGTTTTATGGGGCACAGTGGCTGCGTTTGATGGGGCACAGTAGCGGCAATTGATGTTTTGTTTTTATTTAGTTTGCACCTGTTCTTTGGTTACATTTAGTTACAATGTATATTTCTCTCCTTTAACACTTCTCTTGGTATCCCAGCGGGGGAGGGGTTATCCAAACCCGTTATTAGAGTTCCAATTAAAGAGGCCACGGACAAACACATGTTATATCAACATCTACAACAATGGTGACACCACAGAGGAAAGCTTATCTGCCTCACGGCGTGGAGGGGAATTCACGTGGCGCTAATCAGTAAACAGTTTGGCGTTGTTGTAACGAGTCGTCAACAAGAAAGACAACAATTAATTTCGGTACAGATTAATTATCTCCGAGGTGTCAGGATAATGACTTACTCTGCAATCCCACCTTGTCAAGTCCATCAGCTATCATCTCCAACCCTTCACCTCCCGGAGAGGAGACTTCTCCAACCCTTCATCTCCCGGAGAAGAGACATCTCCAACCCTTCATCTACCGGAGAGGAGACATCTCTAACCCTTCATCTACCATAGAGGAGACATCTCCAACCCTTCACCTCCCGGAGAGGAGACTTCTCCAACCCTTTACCTCCCGGAGAGGAGACTTCTCCAACCCGTCATCTCCCGGAGAAGAGACATCTCCAACCCTTCATCTCCCGGAGAGGAGACATCTCCAAGCCTTCATCTACCGGAGAGGAGACATCTCTAACCCTTCATCTACCAGAGAGGAGACATCTCTAACCCTTCATCTACCATAGAGGAGACATCTCCAAGCCTTCATCTACCAGAGAGGAGACATCTCTAAGCCTTCATCTCCTGGAGAGGAGCCATCTCCAAGCCTTCATCTACCCGAGAGGAGACATCTCCAAACCTTCATCTCCCGGAGAGGAGCCATCTCCAAGCCTTCATCTACCAGAGAGGAGACATCTCCAACCCTTTATCTACCAGAGAGGAGCCATCTCCAAGCCTTCATCTACCAGAGAGGAGACATCTCCAAGCCTTCATCTCCCGGAGAGGAGCCATCTCCAACCCTTCATCTCCCGGGGAGGAGCCATCTCCAAGCCTTCATCTACCAGAGAGGAGATATCTCCAACCCTTCATCTACCAGAGAGGAGCCATCTCCAAGCCTTCATCTACCAGAGAGGAGACATCTCCAAGCCTTCATCTACCAGAGAGGAGACATCTCCAACCCTTTATCTACCAGAGAGGAGCCATCTCCAAGCCTTCATCTACCAGAGAGGAGACATCTCCAAGCCTTCATCTCCCGGAGAGGAGCCATCTCCAAGCCTTCATCTCCCGGGGAGGAGCCATCTCCAAGCCTTCATCTACCAGAGAGGAGACCTCTCCAAGCCTTCATCTCCTGGAGAGGAGACATCTCCAAGCCTTCATCTCCCGGAGAGGAGCCATCTCCAAGCCTTCATCTACCAGAGAGGAGACATCTCCAAGCCTTCATCTCCCGGAGAGGAGCCATCTCCAAGCCTTCATCTACCAGAGAGGAGACATCTCCAAGCCTTCATCTCCCGGAGAGGAGCCATCTCCAAGCCTTCATCTCCCGGGGAGGAGCCATCTCCAAGCCTTCATCTACCAGAGAGGAGCCATCTCCAAGCCTTCATCTCCCGGAGAGGAGACATCTCCAAGCCTTCATCTCCCGGAGAGGAGCTATCTCCAACCCTTCATCTACCGGAGAGGAGACATCTCCAAGCCTTCATCTCCCGGAGAGGAGCCATCTCTTATGCCGCGTACACACGGTAGTTTTTTGCGATGAAAAAAACACGACGTTTTTTAAAACGTCATTTAAATTGATCGTGTGTGGGCAAAACGTCGTTTTTTGTCTTAAAAAAAAACGACCAAAAAAAAATTCCAACATGCTTGAATTTTTTGTGTCGTTTTTCAAAACGTCGTTTTTTGTTTCACAAAAAGTCACCGTGTGTAGCAAAAACGTCGTTCAAAACGACGTTTTTCAACCCGCACATGCGAGCTTCAATGGAAAAGAGTGGTGAACGTAACCTTGCTTTTTGTGAAAAAACGATGGTGTGTATGCAAAATTGTCTTTGAAAAGTGACGTTTCAAAAACGTTGTTTTTTACTTCACAGAAAACGTTGTTTTTTTTTCATCGCAAAAAACGACCATGTGTACGCGGCATAAGCCTTCATCTACCAGAGAGGAGCCATCTCCAACCCTTCATCTACCAGAGAGGAGCCATCTCCAAGCCTTCATCTACCTGGAGAGGAGACATCTCCAAGCCTTCACGAGACATCTCCAAGCCTTCATCTCCCGGAGAGGCCATCTCCAAGCCATCTCTAAGCCTTCATCTACCAGAGAGGAGCCATCTCCAAGCCTTCATCTCCAAGCCTTCATCTCCCGGAGAGGCCATCTCCAAGCCATCTCCAAGCCTTCCTTGGAGAGGAGCCATCTCCAAGCCTCATCTCGGAGAGGAGGGGAGGAGCCATCTCCAAGCCTTCATCTCATCTCCAAGCCTTCATCTACCTGAGAGGAGCCATCTCCAAGCCTTCATCTCCTCCAAGCCTTCATCTCCGGGAGGAGCCATCTCCAAGCCTTCATCTCCCTGGAGAGGAGCCATCTCCAAGAGAGGAGACATCTCCAAGCCTTCATCTACCGGATAGGAGCCATCTCCAACCCTTCATCTACCGGAGAGGAGACATCTCCAAGCCTTCATCTCCCGGAGAGGAGCCATCTCCAAGCCTTCATCTCCCGGGGAGGAGCCATCTCCAAGCCTTCATCTACCAGAGAGGAGCCATCTCCAAGCCTTCATCTCCCGGAGAGGAGACATCTCCAAGCCTTCATCTCCCGGAGAGGAGCTATCTCCAACCCTTCATCTACCGGAGAGGAGACATCTCCAAGCCTTCATCTCCCGGAGAGGAGCCATCTCTTATGCCGCGTACACACGGTAGTTTTTTGCGATGAAAAAAACACGACGTTTTTTAAAACGTCATTTAAATTGATCGTGTGTGGGCAAAACGTCGTTTTTTGTCTTAAAAAAAAACGACCAAAAAAAAATTCCAACATGCTTGAATTTTTTGTGTCGTTTTTCAAAACGTCGTTTTTTGTTTCACAAAAAGTCACCGTGTGTAGCAAAAACGTCGTTCAAAACGACGTTTTTCAACCCGCACATGCGAGCTTCAATGGAAAAGAGTGGTGAACGTAACCTTGCTTTTTGTGAAAAAACGATGGTGTGTATGCAAAATTGTCTTTGAAAAGTGACGTTTCAAAAACGTTGTTTTTTACTTCACAGAAAACGTTGTTTTTTTTTCATCGCAAAAAACGACCATGTGTACGCGGCATAAGCCTTCATCTACCAGAGAGGAGCCATCTCCAACCCTTCATCTACCAGAGAGGAGCCATCTCCAAGCCTTCATCTACCTGAGACGAGACATCTCCAAGCCTTCATCTCCCGGAGAGGAGCCATCTCTAAGCCTTCATCTACCAGAGAGGAGACATCTCCAAGCCTTCATCTCCCGGAGAGGAGCCATCTCCAAGCCTTCATCTCCTGGGGAGGAGCCATCTCCAAGCCTTCATCTCCTGGAGAGGAGCCATCTCCAAGCCTTCATCTCCTGGGGAGGAGCCATCTCCAAGCCTTCATCTCCCGGAGAGGAGACATCTCCAAGCCTTCATCTACCGGATAGGAGCCATCTCCAACCCTTCATCTACCGGAGAGGAGACATCTCCAAGCCTTCATCTCCCGGAGGGGAGCCATCTCCAAGCCTTCATCTACCAGAGAGGAGCCATCTCCAAGCCTTCATCTACCAGAGAGGAGACATCTCTAAGCCTTCATCTACTGGAGAGGAGCCATCTCCAAGCCTTCATCTACCCGAGAGGAGACATCTCCAAACCTTCATCTCCCGGAGAGGAGCCATCTCCAAGCCTTCATCTACCAGAGAGGAGCCATCTCCAAGCCTTCATCTTCCGGAGAGGAGACATCTCCAAGCCTTCATCTACCAGAGAGGAGCCATCTCCAAGCCTTCATCTACCAGAGAGGAGCCATCTCCAAGCCTTCATCTCCCGGAGAGGAGCCATCTCCAAGCCTTCATCTCCCGGGGAGGAGCCATCTCCAAGCCTTCATCTACCAGAGAGGAGACCTCTCCAAGCCTTCATCTCCTGGAGAGGAGACATCTCCAAGCCTTCATCTCCCAGGGAGGAGCCATCTCCAAGCCTTCATCTACCAGAGAGGAGACATCTCTAAGCCTTCATCTCCCGGAGAGGAGCCATCTCCAAGCCTTCATCTACCAGAGAGGAGACATCTCCAAGCCTTCATCTCCCGGAGAGGAGCCATCTCCAAGCCTTCATCTCCCAGGGAGGAGCCATCTTCAAGCCTTCATCGACCAGAGAGGAGCCATCTCCAAGCCTTCATCTCCCGGAGAGGAGACATCTCCAAGCCTTCATCTCCCGGAGAGGAGCTATCTCCAACCCTTCATCTACCGGAGAGGAGACATCTCCAAGCCTTCATCTCCCGGAGAGGAGCCATCTCTTATGCCGCGTACACACGGTCATTTTTTGCGATGAAAAAAACACGACGTTTTTTAAAACGTCATTTAAATTGATCGTGTGTGGGCAAAACGTCGTTTTTTGTCTTAAAAAAAACGACCAAAAAAAAATTCCAACATGCTTGAATTTTTTGTGTCGTTTTTCAAAACGTCGTTTTTTGTTTCACAAAAAGTCACCGTGTGTAGCAAAAACGTCATTCAAAATGACGTTTTTCAACCCGCACATGCCCAGAAGCTAGTTATGAAGCGAGCTTCAATGGAAAAGAGTGGTGAACGTAACCTCGCTTTTTGTGAAAAAAACGATGGTGTGTATGCAAAATTGTCTTTGAAAAGTGACGTTTCAAAAACGTTGTTTTTTACTTCACAGAAAACGTTTTTTTTCATCGCAAAAAACGACCGTGTGTACGCGGCATAAGCCTTCATCTACCAGAGAGGAGCCATCTCCAAGCCTTCATCTACCTGAGACGAGACATCTCCAAGCCTTTATCTCCCGGAGAGGAGCCATCTCTAAGCCTTCATCTACCAGAGAGGAGACATCTCCAAGCCTTTATCTCCCGGAGAGGAGCCATCTCTAAGCCTTCATCTACCAGAGAGGAGCCATCTCCAAGCCTTCATCTCCCGGAGAGGAGCCATCTCCAAGCCTTCATCTCCCGGAGAGGAGCCATCTCCAAGCCTTCATCTCCCGGAGAGGAGCCATCTCCAAGCCTTCATCTACCAGAGAGGAGACATCTCTAAGCCTTCATCTCCCGGAGAGGAGCCATCTCCAAGCCTTCATCTACCGGAGAGGAGCCATCTCCAAGCCTTCATCTCCCGGAGAGGAGACATCTCCAAGCCTTCATCTACCGGAGAGGAGCCATCTCCAACCCTTCATCTCCCGGAGAGGAGCCATCTCCAAGCCTTCATCTACCGGAGAGGAGCCATCTCCAAGCCTTCATCTATCGGAGATGAGCCATCTCCAAGCCTTCATCTACCGGAGAGGAGACATCTCCAAGCCTTCATCTACCGGAGAGGAGCCATCTCCAACCCTTCATCTACCAGAGAGGAGACATCTCCAACCCTTCCCGGCTTCATCTACCAGAGAGGAGACATCTCCAACCCTTCATCTACCGGAGAGGAGACATCTCCAACCCTTTATTTACCGGAGAGGAGCCATCTCCAAGCCTTCATCTACCAGAGAGGAGCCATCTCCAACCCTTCATCTACCGGAGAGGAGACATCTCCAACCCTTTATCTACCAGAGTGGAGACATCTCCAACCCTTCATCTCCCGGAGAGGAGACATCTCCAACCCTTTATCTACCAGAGAGGAGACATCTCCAAGCCCTTCATCTACCGGAGAGGAGCCATCTCCAACCCTTCATCTACCGGAGAGGAGCCATCTCCAAGCCTTCATCTACCAGAGAGGAGCCATCTCCAACCCTTCATCTACCGGAGAGGAGACATCTCCAACCCTTTATCTACCAGAGAGGAGACATCTCCAACCCTTCCCGGCTTCATCTACCAGAGAGGAGACATCTCCAACCCTTCATCTACCGGAGAGGAGACATCTCCAACCCTTTATTTACCGGAGAGGAGCCATCTCCAAGCCTTCATCTACCGGAGAGGAGCCATCTCCAACCCTTCATCTACCGGAGAGGAGACATCTCCAACCCTTCATCTACCAGGGTGGAGACATCTCCAACCCTTCATCTCCCGGAGAGGAGACATCTCCAACCCTTTATCTACCAGAGTGGAGACATCTCCAACCCTTCCCGGCTTCATCTACCAGAGAGGAGAGATCTCCAACCCTTCATTCACCGGAGAGGAGACATCTCCAACCCTTCCTGGCTTCATCTACCGGAGAGGAGACGTCTCCATCAGATCGGCTACAACCAACGATATCAACGTTCCGGAGATCAGACATTACTTTTTTCCCTTACAGGTGTAATGCAAAAAAAAAATTGGGAGGGGGGACAACCGGGCCTGTAAGGGGCCCTGGTAAGTGGTGACCATTCTAAATTTGCAGTAATAGCGCCCCCTAGGTAGCTAAATCCTTAAATAACCCAAGTTTTCTTAATACTTGTAGAAAATCCATTTAATTTTTTACTTTTTCTGAATCCAGGTCTCCTTAAACTTCTGTAACTTTAAACTGTAGGCGGGGTGGGGGGGGGGGGGGGATTTTGGGTGTCCTTTTTGCCGTGGTTTGCTCTGAGCCCGGTTACTGGCGGCTTACACAGGACGATAAGGAGACAACACCCGAGGGGGATTTAGATAACTGCGTAAATTCGGCACTCAGTAGATTTACAGCACAGACACCCCCCCACGCCAATCCCTCCCCCCGCCCCCCTCCACCGCTAAATGCATTCTGCCCTCAGCTAAAAAGGCTACAAATCTAATTAGTGTATGTTAATTAGGTTTCAAACTTTCCCGTTACAGAAGTGGAAACCGAGTAAAGCCGCAGCGCAAACTTCGCCTGAAACGCCGCAACGCGTCAGTAGCTGGCAGAGGGAGAGAGATAGGGGGGTTTATAGGCTGTGATATTATTTAATGGACCGGCGTAGGAGTGGAACGCGTTTTGTTCTGTTACATAAACTTTCAAAGCTACAAAAAGACAAAAAGGAAGCGTCTTTCGCAGCTCAGAAGTTTTTCTGTGGATTCTCCTCCTGAGGGGGAATGGCGGCGAGAATCCGGGACGCTTAATTAATGTTATATAATGTATAATTAATCTCGAATCCAACGCAGAATTACCTTCCGAGTTTTATTATCAAAGACGCGACAACAACGCCCCTATTTCTCCAAAACATCCTTCAGAGTCCCAGAGAAGTTCCAACTTCGGGGGTGATGTGACTATAGAAGGTCCTCGGAGAATGAGTGAAGGGGGGCCTCATTATGGAGGAGGGGTGTCTAGCAATAGGAGGGGGGGTCATAAGAAGAGGGTAGAGAACAATGGACTTGGGTCATCATCATACCTGACTGTAAGGGCCGGGTTGTTTGGAGGAATCGGGGGAGGGGGTCATTGACATCTTGGCCAGCAATTGAGGAACCTCAAACCCAACCAGTGTTGAGGGTCTTAAGTCTAAACCCGGGGTCTCAAAACTTTCCAAAGAAAGGGGCTCTTCAGACATTGAGGGGGCCAGACTGTGGCCACTGTGAGTGGAAAATGCCCTTAGAATAAACAATGCCCCATCACTAGTATCAGTGAGAGGAATAGTGTCCCATCATTGGTATCAGTGGGAGGAATAGTGTCCCATCATTGGTGTCAGTGGGAGGAATAGTGTCCCATCATTGGTGTCAGTGGGAGGAATAGTGTCCCATCATTGGTGTCAGTGGGAGGAATCGTGTCCCATCATTGGTGTCAGTGGGAGGAATCGTGTCCCATCATTGGTGTCAGTGGGAGGAATCGTGTCCCATCATTGGTGTCAGTGGGAGGAATCGTGTCCCATCATTGGTGTCAGTGGGAGGAATCGTGTCCCATCATTGGTGTCAGTGGGAGGAATAGTGTCCCATCATTGGTGTCAGTGGGAGGAATAGTGTCCCATCATTGGTGTCAGTGGGAGGAATCGTGTCCCATCATTGGTGTCAGTGGGAGGAATCGTGTCCCATCATTGGTGTCAGTGGGAGGAATCGTGTCCCATCATTGGTGTCAGTGGGAGGAATCGTGTCCCATCATTGGTGTCAGTGGGGAGAATAGTGTCCCATCATTGGTGTCAGTGGGAGGAATCGTGTCCCATTATTGGTGTCAATGGGAGGAATAGTGTCCCATCATTGGTGTCAGTGGGAGGAATCGTGTCCCATCATTGGTGTCAGTGGGAAGAATAGTGTCCCATCATTGGTGTCAGTGGGAGGAATAGTGTCCCATCATTGGTGTCAGTGGAAGGAATAGTGTCCCATCATTGGTATCAGTGGGGGGAATAGTGCCCCATGATTGGTGTCAGTTTGAAGTATAGTGTCCCATCATTGGTATCAGTGGGGGGAAATAGTGTCCCATGATTGGTGTCAGTTTGAAGTATAGTGTCCCATCATCGCCCCGACCTCTAATGGTTCTCATGGCGTCAGGGATTGGTCAATCCGTCATTTTAATCATTTAGAAGTTAGTTGGCAGCAACTAAACTTCTCTAGAAGGTCTCCCGAGGGTACGGCCAGCGTCTCCGCCGCTCTCAAAGTTGAGCTCGGCCTTCATCATAGAGTTCGGTGGGTTTTTTATTTTAAGCCTCCTAAACATTTGAGTGTTTTTTATGTCTAAGCCTTAATAAGCGCCTGCCTTTTCCAGCGGGCGGCGTCGCAGCGGCGCACCGGCGTCCTGTAGAAATTCCTCCGTTCTCGGGAAGGTGTTTATAATTACTATACAACTCCGAAAATAAATAATATTTTTTTTTTTCTCTCTCTTTTCTTCCTTTTTTTTTATTTATTTTATGTTTTTTTTTTTTTTTTTTTCGACTTGCAAACTATTTATTATTTAGCGCAGATTTGCTTTTATGCCAAAATAGCAGTAATCTTTCCAGCCCATTAGAATTATAGATTTCTTGTATTGTGGCGTTCTCCGTAAGAGTTTTTTTTTCTTCTCTCTCTTTTTATTAGCATTGTAAGAACGGCACAAAAGCAAAAATTTACGCCTTTCATGGCGCTGAAAGGAAGAAAATCTTTTACGCGACAAATCCAACATTATCATATGTAAACTCCATTTACTATGTAATGTCTCCCTCTTTCCGGATCATTAATTGAATGAAGCCTATTTTCATATCCCGGCGCGTGCCGCCGCCGCGCCGCCTCCCTAATGCAGATTGCGTCTTTTTTTGGGGCGAAAGGGAAAGAAAACAAGACATTCCTAATGAGCACAATGTGGGCACCTGGGCCAGCCGCTATTCTTGTGTCCCCGTCCCCCCCACACACAATGCAGAGGCATGATTGGACCGGGGACAGAATTGGGCGTACGCCATATTGGCGGTAAATAGACGTTATTATTTGGGAGTGTCACCTGTGACTTGGCCCATTATACTAATGGAAGTGGCCAACGGAAAGTAGGTGGGCTGGGGCCATACGGGGGCGGCAACAATGCTCACCTACCCAGTAGCATTGTGACGATAGTCGGGGGGGTCTAACTGCTGCAAAGTAAACTTTTTTCCACACCAACCTAAACTTCTAATACCAGACGGGGGGTGGGGGGTGGTTGTACTTCTAATACCAGACAGGGGGGTTGCTAGTGGGGGTACTTCTAATACCAGATGGGGGGTGGTTGTACTTCTAATACCAGACTGGGGGTTGGGAGTGGGGGTACTTCTAATACCAGACAGGGGGTGGTTGTACTTCTAATACCAGACGGGGGGGGGGGGGGGGTGGGGGTGGTTGTACTTCTAATACCAGACAGGGGGGGTACTTCTAATACCAGACAGGGGGGTTTGGGGTGGTTGTACTTCTAATACCAGACGGGGGGTGGGGGGTGGTTGTACTTCTAATACCAGACAGGGGGGTTGCTAGTGGGGGTACTTCTAATACCAGATGGGGGGTGGTTGTACTTCTAATACCAGACAGGGGGTGGTTGTACTTCTAATACCAGACAGGGGGGTTGCTAGTGGGGGTACTTCTAATACCAGATGGGGGGTGGTTGTACTTCTAATACCAGACTGGGGGTTGGGAGTGGGGGTACTTCTAATACCAGACAGGGGGTGGTTGTACTTCTAATACCAGACGGGGGGGGGGGGGGGTGGGGGTGGTTGTACTTCTAATACCAGACAGGGGGGGGTACTTCTAATACCAGACAGGGGGGTTTGGGGTGGTTGTACTTCTAATACCAGACAGGGGGGTTGGGGGTGGTTGTACTTCTAATACCAGACAGGGGGGGTACTTCTAATACCAGACAGGGGGGGTACTTCTAATACCAGATGGGGGGTGGTTGTACTTCTAATACCAGACAGGGGGTGGTTGTACTTCTAATACCAGACAGGGGGGTTGCTAGTGGGGGTACTTCTAATACCAGATGGGGGGTGGTTGTACTTCTAATACCAGACTGGGGGTTGGGAGTGGGGGTACTTCTAATACCAGACAGGGGGTGGTTGTACTTCTAATACCAGACGGGGGGGGGGGGTGGGGGTGGTTGTACTTCTAATACCAGACAGGGGGGGTACTTCTAATACCAGACAGGGGGGTTTGGGGTGGTTGTACTTCTAATACCAGACAGGGGGGTTGGGGGTGGTTGTACTTCTAATACCAGACAGGGGGGGTACTTCTAATACCAGACGGGGGGGGTTGGGGGTGGTTGTACTTCTAATACCAGACAGGGGGGGGGGTACTTCTAATACCAGACGGGGGGTTGGGGGTGGTTGTACTTCTAATACCAGACAGGGGGGGGGTACTTCTAATACCAGACGGGGGGGGGGGGTTGGGGGTGGTTGTACTTTTAATACCAGACAGGGGGGTACTTCTAATACCAAATGGGGGGTGGTTGTACTTCTAATACCAGACAGGGGGGGACTTCTAATACCAAATGGGGGGTGGTTGTACTTCTAATTCCAGACAGGGGGGGGACTTCTAATACGAAATGGGGGGGTTGTACTTCTAATACCAGACAGGGGGGGACTTCTAATACCAAATGGGGGGTGGTTGTACTTCTAATAACAGACAGGGGGTGGGGGTACTTCTAATAATAAATGATGGGTGGTTGTACTTCTAATACCAGACAGGGGGGGGGACTTCTAATACCAAATGGGGGGGGTGGTTGTACTTCTAATACCAGACGGGGGGGGGGGGGGTACTTCTAATACCTAATGGGGGGTGGTGGTACTTCTAATAACAGACAGGGGGGTGGGGGTACTTCTAATAATAAATGGGGGGTGGTTGTACTTCTAATACCAGACGGGGGGAGGGGGGGGGGTTATGCATTCCTTTCATGCCTGTCAAATTCTAACTCTCCATCTGCAAATCCCCAAAAAAAGAAAAGTGATACAACCCACTGTCACTGTGTGTTTTGGAAGGGACTGTGGGCGGGGCCTTCCTACCCACTGACTATGGCCCAGTAGAGACTTGAGACTTGGGGACAAAATGGCATAGAGATAATGTAATGTAATGCTTCATCCCTTCTCCCCACCCCCCCCCTCTTGTTGCTGTATTTAATTGTGTTGGGTCATGACATGTAGACAATGGTCTGGAGACACCTCCCAGCAGGGGGTGTGTAAGGAGCAGGGACAGATCTGGGGGGGGGCAACAGGGCAATTGCCCCCCCCCAGAAACCATTTGCGGGTGAGTGCTGTGAATGGGTGAGAGAGCACTCGGTGGGCGGCTCCGCGGATGGCTCCACGGGTGGGTGAGAGCGAGCGGGCCAGACTAGCAAGCGACAATCCGCAACTTGTGGCAGCCATTTCCCCGAAAAATTGCCCACAAAAAAAAAACATATTTTTCCCCCCCGAGACCAGACTCTGGATCCACCCCTGATAAGGAGGGCTGCTTGCTTATCATAATCCCTTTATGTGTTTCAACTGTAGTTTCTGTTTCAATGTACAAGTGTTGAGTTCCCATTGGTTCTTTCTTGTCCCCTGCCCCCTCTACGACAAGGCTAAGGGGAGTGTCCCTAACTGTGTTGAAAAGTGTATGTTTTTTTTTTTTTAATAAAGAGTTTATCCTCTGCATGTTTAACCCTCAACACCTGTGTGGCTTGTCTTGTGATTGAGGGGTTAAGTGCTGATTATAGCCAGTCTGCAGGCTGCGCGTGCGACTGGAGGACAGGAGACACAGGTCTGGTGGTATCCGAGATCCGTCACATGAATATTATCACACACCTGGCTGGAGGCTGAGATGGCAAGTAGGCTTTCCTTACACCTCTGGACAGCGCGTTGTTGGTAGCCAAGGAGACAGACAGCAGGCAGGTTAGTACCCAGAGTCGAGATTAGGAGACAAGCTAAGGCAATACCTGAAGGTTGGCAGAGGTAAGCTGTAGTCTGGGTCAAGCTGAAATCAAGCCAGGAATTTATCAGAGACAAGCTGTGGTCAGGATTCAGGAACAAGCCAAGGTCAAGCCGGGAATCAGCAGAGACAAGCTGTGGTCAGAAGCTAGCCGAAGTCAAGCTGAGAATCAGCAGAGACCAGCCATGTTCAGGAATTAGCCAAAGTCAAGCTGGGAATCAGTAGAGACAAGCTGTGGAAAAGAACTAGCCATGGTCAAACCGGGACTCAGAAGAGAAAAGTCATGTCCAAGAACTAGTCAAGGTCAAATTGGGAATCTGCAGAGGCAAGCCTTGGTCAGGAACTAGCCGAGGTTCAACGGAGAATCAACAGAGACAAGCTGCAGACAGAAACAAGTCAAGTACAAACCAGGATTAAATGTAGACAAGCCATGGTCAAGAACTAGGTCAGAATAGGAATCAACAGAGACAAGTCATAGTAAGGAACTAGCCAAGTAGAAACCAGAATTCGGCAGAGACAGGCCATGTTCAGGAGTTAGCCAAAGTCAAGCTGAGAATCAGTAGAGACAAGCTGTGGTCAGGAACCAGCCGAGGTCAAACCGGGAATCAGAAGAGACAAGTCATGGCCAAGAACTCATCAAGGTCAAACTTGGAATCAGCATAGACAAGCTGCAGACAGGAACAAGTCAAGTACAACCAAGATTCAGCAGAGACAAGCCATGGTCAAGAACTAGCCAAGGTCAAGAACTAGCCAAGGTCAAGAACTAGCCAAGGTCAAACCGGGAATCAGAAGAAACAAGTCATGGCCAAGAACTCATCAAGGTCAAACTTGGAATCAGCATAGACAAGCTGCAGACAGGAACAAGTCAAGTACAACCAAGATTCAGCAGAGACAAGCCATGGTCAAGAACTAGCCAAGGTCAAGAACTAGCCAAGGTCAAACTGGGAATCTGCAGAGGCAAACCTTGGTCAAGAACTAGCCATGGTCAAACTGGGAATCTGCAGAGGCAAACCTTGGTCAAGAACTAGCCGAGGTTCAACTGGGAATCAGCAGAGACAAGCTGTAGTCAGAAATGAGCCAAGTACAAACCAGGATTAAATGTAGACAAGCCATGGTCAAGAACTAGGTCAGAATGGCAATCAACAGAGATAAGTCATAGTAAGGAACTAGCCAAGTAGAAACCAGAATTCGGCAGAGACCAGCCATGTTCAGGAGTTAGCAAAAGTCAAGCTGAGAATCAGTAGAGACAAGCTGTGGTCAGGAACCAGCCGAGGTCAAACCGGGAATCAGAAGAGACAAGTCATGGCCAAGAACTCGTCAAGGTCAAACTTGGAATCAGCATAGACAAGCTGCAGACAGGAACAAGTCAAGAGACAAGCCTTGGTCAGGAACTAGCCATGGTCAAACCGGGAATCAGAAGAAACAAGTCATGGCCAAGAACTAGCCAAGGTCAAACTGGGAATCTGCAGAGGCAAGCCTTGGTCAGGAACTAGCCGAGGTTCAACGGAGAATCAACAGAGACAAGCTGCAGACAGAAACAAGTCAAGTACAAACCAGGATTAACTGTAGACAAGCCATGGTCAAGAACTAGGTCAGAATAGGAATCAACAGAGACAAGTCGTAGTAAGGAACTAGCCAAGTAGAAACCAGAATTCGGCAGAGACCAGCCATGTTCAGGAGTTAGCAAAAGTCAAGCTGAGAATCAGTAGAGACAAGCTGTGGTCAGGAACCAGCCGAGGTCAAACCGGGAATCAGAAGAGACAAGTCATGGCCAAGAACTCGTCAAGGTCAAACTTGGAATCAGCATAGACAAGCTGCAGACAGGAACAAGTCAAGTACAACCAAGATTCAGCAGAACTAGCCAAGGTCAAACTGGGAATCTGCAGAGGCAAACCTTGGTCAAGAACTAGCCATGGTCAAACTGGGAATCTGCAGAGGCAAACCTTGGTCAAGAACTAGCCGAGGTTCAACTGGGAATCAGCAGAGACAAGCTGTAGTCAGAAATGAGCCAAGTACAAACCAGGATTAAATGTAGACAAGCCATGGTCAAGAACTAGGTCAGAATGGCAATCAACAGAGACAAGTCATAGTAAGGAACTAGCCAAGTAGAAACCAGAATTCGGCAGAGACAAGCCTTGGTCAGGAACTAGCCATGGTCAAACCGGGAATCAGAAGAAACAAGTCATGGCCAAGAACTAGCCAAGGTCAAACTGGGAATCTGCAGAGGCAAGCCTTGGTCAGGAACTAGTCAAGGTCAAATTGGGAATCTGCAGAGGCAAGCCTTGGTCAGGAACTAGCCGAGGTTCAACGGAGAATCAACAGAGACAAGCTGCAGACAGAAACAAGTCAAGTACAAACCAGGATTAACTGTAGACAAGCCATGGTCAAGAACTAGGTCAGAATAGGAATCAACAGAGACAAGTCGTAGTAAGGAACTAGCCAAGTAGAAACCAGAATTCGGCAGAGACCAGCCATGTTCAGGAGTTAGCAAAAGTCAAGCTGAGAATCAGTAGAGACAAGCTGTGGTCAGGAACCAGCCGAGGTCAAACCGGGAATCAGAAGAGACAAGTCATGGCCAAGAACTTGTCAAGGTCAAACTTGGAATCAGCATAGACAAGCTGCAGACAGGAACAAGTCAAGTACAACCAAGATTCAGCAGAGACAAGCCATGGTCAAGAACTAGCCAAGGTCAAGAACTAGCCAAGGTCAAACTGGGAATCTGCAGAGGCAAACCTTGGTCAAGAACTAGCCATGGTCAAACTGGGAATCTGCAGAGGCAAACCTTGGTCAAGAACTAGCCGAGGTTCAACTGGGAATCAGCAGAGACAAGCTGTAGTCAGAAATGAGCCAAGTACAAACCAGGATTAAATGTAGACAAGCCATGGTCAAGAACTAGGTCAGAATGGCAATCAACAGAGACAAGTCATAGTAAGGAACTAGCCAAGTAGAAACCAGAATTCGGCAGAGACAAGCCTTGGTCAGGAACTAGCCATGGTCAAACCGGGAATCAGAAGAAACAAGTCATGGCCAAGAACTAGCCAAGGTCAAACTGGGAATCTGCAGAGGCAAGCCTTGGTCAGGAACTAGTCAAGGTCAAATTGGGAATCTGCAGAGGCAAGCCTTGGTCAGGAACTAGCCGAGGTTCAACGGAGAATCAACAGAGACAAGCTGCAGACAGAAACAAGTCAAGTACAAACCAGGATTAACTGTAGACAAGCCATGGTCAAGAACTAGGTCAGAATAGGAATCAACAGAGACAAGTCGTAGTAAGGAACTAGCCAAGTAGAAACCAGAATTCGGCAGAGACAAGCCATGTTCAGGAGTTAGCAAAAGTCAAGCTGAGAATCAGTAGAGACAAGCTGTGGTCAGGAACCAGCCGAGGTCAAACCGGGAATCAGAAGAGACAAGTCATGGCCAAGAACTCGTCAAGGTCAAACTTGGAATCAGCATAGACAAGCTGCAGACAGGAACAAGTCAAGTACAACCAAGATTCAGCAGAACTAGCCAAGGTCAAACTGGGAATCTGCAGAGGCAAACCTTGGTCAAGAACTAGCCATGGTCAAACTGGGAATCTGCAGAGGCAAACCTTGGTCAAGAACTAGCCGAGGTTCAACTGGGAATCAGCAGAGACAAGCTGTAGTCAGAAATGAGCCAAGTACAAACCAGGATTAAATGTAGACAAGCCATGGTCAAGAACTAGGTCAGAATGGCAATCAACAGAGACAAGTCATAGTAAGGAACTAGCCAAGTAGAAACCAGAATTCGGCAGAGAC
This sequence comes from Rana kukunoris, assembly GCA_029574335.1. Classification (NCBI taxonomy): domain Eukaryota; kingdom Metazoa; phylum Chordata; class Amphibia; order Anura; family Ranidae; genus Rana; species Rana kukunoris. Next base: position 15,665 of record JAJQKJ010002296.1, on the reverse strand, counting down.
AAGCCTTGGTCAGGAACTAGCCATGGTCAAACCGGGAATCAGAAGAAACAAGTCATGGCCAAGAACTAGCCAAGGTCAAACTGGGAATCTGCAGAGGCAAGCCTTGGTCAGGAACTAGCAAGGTTTAACTGAGAATCAACAGAGACAAGCTGTAGTCAGAAATGAGCCAACTACAAACCAGGATTAAAACGTAGGCAAGCCATGGTCAAGAACTAGGTCAGAATGGAATTTAACAGAGACTAGACATGGTAAGGAAATAGCTAAGTAGAAACCAGAATTCGGCAGAGACAAGCCATGGTCAGGAACTAGGGATTGCTGCTCTGTGTGATCTGGGCACTGGTGCGGCTGCATTTGATGGGCACTGGTGCGGCTGCATTTGATGGGCACTGGTGCGGCTGCATTTGATGGGCACTGGTGCGGCTGCATTTGATGGGCACTGGTGCGGCTGCATTTGATGTTCACACTAAAGATTGAACCCTACGGACTAAAACCGGGATGCCATTAAAGTACGTGGAAAGGCAGGCGTCCCAATACTTTTGGTAATATAGCGTATATGCGTGACACAGTCAGCAAGAGGTCAATATCTGGCCAGAACGGAGCTGTGCCGGGTGCGCGGGTCGTGGTGGATCTAATGACACTTTGTTATGGTTTGCAAACATCTCAGGATGTTCGTTGCGGAATCTGGAAGTCGCTGGAAGGATGGGGGGCGCGGGGGGGGGGGGATCAGTCAGCGATTCGGAGTCGATCTGCTCTGGGACTTCTTCATCTTCTTTCAGCACGAAGGTTAAAAAGTTAGCGAAGGTGTCAGAACTGCCGGTTCTCCGAATAACACAACGGCTCATAGAGAGGAAGAGACTTTGGCCGGTGTAAAGTTTCAAGACAAATCCTGGCTGCCCTCAGGAAAGAAGCATGGGGGCATCTTTCATCCCCGGTCACTGGGGAGGATGGGGGGGGGATGGGGGGGATTCTTACAGGAAAAGCCTCCAAGAGTTCATGTTATTTCTGAGTTTTCAGTCTATGAGACTGGGAAAAAGAGGGGGGGGGGGGGGGTTCAATTTTTTCTTCAGAAATGACAAAGAGGCATTTACATGATAACAGGAAAATTTAGACACATCTGTGTTATTCCATTCCGCGGCCGCCAGAAATCGCCACGTTATTCATCAGATGAATGAAATAGCAGAATGTAGGAGGTGGTTAACCACTTGCTTACTGGGCACTTAAAATGCACAAAAAAGTGCACTTAAGGGTGTTCATATGTCCAATCCCCCCCCCACCCCCCCCCCGAAAGGGAGATGGGACCTGACCCTGAACTCCCGACTTACAAGGCTCATGACAGGGCCAAGTTTCAACATGGTCCAGCTGGCCAGAAAGGACATAAAGACCTGAGTTGACCAATTTGGACCAGCACCATAAAGACATGGGGTGACCAGTGTGGACCAGCTCCATAAAGACATGGGGTGACCAGTTTGGACCAGCTCCATAAAGACATGGGGTGACCAGTTTGGACCGGCTCCATAAAGACATGTGGTGACCAGTTTGGACCGGCTCCATAAAGACATGGGGTGACCAGTTTGGACCAGCTCCATAAAGACATGGGGTGACCAGTCTGGACCAGCTCCATAAAGACATGGGGTGACCAGTTTGGACCAGCTCCATAAAGACATGGGGTGACCAGTTTGGACCAGCTCCATAAAGACATGGGGTGACCAGTTTGGACCGGCTCCATAAAGACATGGGGTGACCAGTTTGGACCAGCTCCATAAAACATGGGGTGACCAGTTTGGACCAGCTCCATAAAGACATGGGGTGACCAGTTTGGACCAGCTCCATAAAACATGGGGTGACCAGTTTGGACCAGCTCCATAAAGACGTGGGGTGACCAGTTTGGACCAGCTCCATAAAACATGGGGTGACCAGTTTGGACCGGCTCCATAAAGACATGGGGTGACCAGTTTGGACCAGCTCCATAAAGACATGGGGTGACCAGTTTGGACCAGCTCCATAAAGACATGGGGTGACCAGTTTGGACCAGCTCCATAAAGACATGGGGTGACCAGTTTGGACCAGCTCCATAAAGACATGGGGTGACCAATTTGGACCAGCTCCATAAAACATGGGGTGACCAGTTTGGACCAGCTCCATAAAGACATGGGGTGACCAGTTTGGACCAGCTCCATAAAACATGGGGTGACCAGTTAGGACCGGCTCCATAAAGACATGGGGTGACCAGTTTGGACCAGCTCCATAAAGACATGGGGTGACCAATTTGGACCAGCTCCATAAAACATGGGGTGACCAGTTTGGACCAGCTCCATAAAACATGGGGTGACCAGTTTGGACCAGCTCCATAAAGACATGGGGTGACCAGTTTGGACCAGCTCCATAAAGACATGGGGTGACCAGTTTTGGACCAGCTCCATAAAGACATGGGGTGACCAGTTTTGGAACATCTAAAGACATGGGGTGACCAGTGTGGACCGGATCCATAAAGACATGGGGTGACCAGTTTGGACCAGCTCCATAAAGACATAGGTTGACAAGTTTGGACCAGCTCCATAAAGACATGGGTTGACCAGTTTGGACCGGCTCCATAAAGACATGGTGTGACCAGTTTGGACCAGCTCCATAAAGTCATGGGGTGACCAGTTTGGACCAGCTCCATAAAGTCATGGGGTGACCAGTTTGGACCGGCTCCATAAAGACATGGGGTGACCAGTTTGGACCAGCTCCATAAAGACATGGGGTGACCAGTTTGGACCGGCTCCATAAAGACATGGGGTGACCAGTTTGGACCAGCTCCATAAAGTCATGGGGTGACCAGTTTGGACCAGCTCCATAAAGTCATGGGGTGACCAGTTTGGACCGGCTCCATAAAGACATGGGGTGACCAGTTTGGACCAGCTCCATAAAGACATGGGGTGACCAGTTTGGACCGGCTCCATAAAGACATGGGGTGACCAGTTTGGACCGGCTCCATAAAGACATGGTGTGACCAGTTTGGACCAGCTCCATAAAGACATGGGGTGACCAGTTTGGACCAGCTCCATAAAGACATGGGGTGAACAGTGTGGACCGGCTCCATAAAGACGTGGGGTGACCAGTCTGGACCGGATCCATAAAGACATGGGGTGACCAGTTTGGACCGGCTCCATAAAGACGTGGGGTGACCAGTCTGGACCAGCTCCATAAAGACATGGGGTGAACAGTGTGGACCGGCTCCATAAAGACGTGGGGTGACCAGTCTGGACCGGATCCATAAAGACATGGGGTGACCAGTTTGGACCGGCTCCATAAAGACGTGGGGTGACCAGTTTGGACCAGCTCCATAAAGACATGGGGTGACCAGTCTGGACCGGATCCATAAAGACATGGGGTGACCAGGTAAGTGTGAAGGAACTCGAGTGTCCTGTACAGAGCCCGAGCCTCAACCCTACCCTACTAAATTGGTAGCTGACCTCACAAATGGTATAAATTCCCACCGCCCCATAGTACAGAGCTGTCATAATGTTATTGGTCCCCCCCCCCCCCCCGTAGGGCCACAACCATTGTGTTACACCGAATTATTGTAGAACACAACAAGCCCCATAACTAATAACACTTCCACTTCAATAAAGTCCACCATTCCCAATTAGCTGTTCGCCGTGTTCGCCGTGTTCGCCGCGTTCGCGTCGCTCGTTAAAACCCTCAGGATTTATCTGTAAATTATAGCCGCGGTGGCCGCACCGCGAGGGGGCGCCGCAGGTGGTCACACACACCGGCTGCCATGTGACTTATTATTTCATCGGTGCTGGAAGTTGGCTTTGCCGGGAATACCGGGAAGACGTCTTGTTATTTACAAACGCTCGGCGCAGCTCTCTATACGTTTCTCAAATTAATTAAAACTGTATGTTTATCGCTCCTGCTAATTAAAATGAGGAAGAGCGCGGCGCGAGGAGCGTCTGCACCGCGAGTTTATTACCGCCAGACTAATGAGGCTCAGCGGGAGCGAAGACAATGGAGACCGCCGGCTCCGCATTCATACAGGAGGGGAGAATTCCGATCCCCGGCCGGATCTTTCACTACCGGGCCGGAGATAAAGTGTGAGCTCCGTGGCCGACCGCCGTCTTCTCCTTCCCTCCATCGATTTCACGCCCCTCCTAATAATATCTCATCAATTATTATTTCCAGGTTCGGAATGTTTTATTATTAGGATGGAAATTAGGAAGACCCGAGTGTCATGACAACGGAGATATCCAACCAATATGGACACGCCCAATAGACCAACCAATGTGGACATGCCCAATAGACCAACCAATATAGACACGCCCAATAGACCAACCAATATGGACACGCCCAATAGACCAACCAATATAGACACGCCCAATAGACCAACCAATATGGACACGCCCAATAGACCAACCAATATAGACACGCCCAATAGACCAACCAATATGGACACGCCCAATCGACCAACCAATATGGACACGCCCAATAGACCAACCAATATGGACATGCCCAATAAACCAACCAATATGGACACGCCCAATAGACCAAGCAATATGGACACGCCCAATAGACCAAGCAATATGGACACGCCCAATAGACCAACTAATATGGACACGCCCAATAGACCAACCAATATAGACACGCCCAATAGACCAACCAATATGGAAACGCCCAATAGACCAAGCAATATGGACACGCCCAATCGACCAACCAATATGGACACGCCCAATAGACCAACCAATATGGAAACGCCCAATCGACCAACCAATGTGGACACGCCCAATCGACCAACCAATATGGACACGCCCAATAGACCAACCAATATAGGCACGCCCAATAGACCAACCAATATGGACACGCCCAATAGACCAACCAACATGGACACGCCCAATAGACCAACCAATATGGAAACGCCCAATAGACCAAGCAATATGGACACGCCCAATCGACCAACCAATATGGACATGCCCAATAGACCAACCAATATAGACACGCCCAATAGACCAACCAATATGGACACGCCCAATAGACCAACCAATATGGACACGCCCAATAGAACAACCAATATGGGCACGTCCCATAAGAAAAAACAATATGGACACGCCCCATAAGAAAAAACAATATGGACACGCCCAATAGAACAATCACAGTGTAATAAAAAGAGAAATCTGCCTTGTTAAGGGAAAAATAAAATTTGTAACAAAAAAGTTGATCCTGATATCAGTGCACTTCCTGTGCCTAGGAACTCCTGATATCAATGCACTTCCTGTGCCTAGGAACTCCTGATATCAGTGCACTTCCTGTGCCTAGGAACCCCTGATATCAATGCACTTCCTGTGCCTAGGAACTCCTGATATCAATGCACTTCCTGTGCCTAGGAACCCCTGATATCAATGCACTTCCTGTGCCTAGGAACTCCTGATATCAATGCACTTCCTGTGCCTAGGAACTCCTGATATCAATGCACTTCCTGTGCCTAGGAACCCCTGATATCAATGCACTTCCTGTGCCTAGGCACTCCTGATATCAATGCACTTCCTGTGCCTAGGAACCCCTGATATCAATGCACTTCCTGTGCCTAGGAACTCCTGATATCAATGCACTTCCTGTGCCTAGGCACTCCTGATATCAATGCACTTCCTGTGCCTAGGAACTCCTGATATCAGTGCACTTCCTGTGCCTAGGAACCCCTGATATCAATGCACTTCCTGTGCCTAGGCACTCCTGATATCAGGAACATTTTGAAAGCGCCCCCGCCGTGGCGTGCTCGCGCAGCAAAGAAAACGCATACGTAAGTCATGCCCGCAAATGTAAACGGTGTTCAAACCACACATGTGAGGTATCGCCGCGATCGTCAGAGCGAGAGCAATAATTTTAGCCCTAGACCTCCTCTGTAGCTTAAACCTGGTAACCGTTACATTTTTTTTAAAGCGTGGCCTATGGAGATTTCTAGGTACCGTCGTTTGTCGCCCATTCCAATTTCAAAGTGTGACGTGTTGGGTATCTATTTACTCGGCGTAACTTCATCTTTCACATTATACAAAAAAAAAAACAATTGGGCTAATTTTTTTTTTTTTTTAATTCGTTAAAGTATCTTTTTTCCCCCCAAAAAAATGCGTTTTAAAGACCGCTGCGCAAATACCGCGTGACATAAAATATTAAAGTGATCGCCATTTTATTCTCCATGGTCTTCGTTAAAGAAAAAATACTGATTTTAACTTGTGAGCAACAAATGTCAGCGATAGGCTCGGGGCATGAAAGGGTTAAGCTCCATTGTATGTACTTTGTAACAACCAACAAATAAAAGATCTGAATTGATACATTTTTCTTCTTCTTCTTTTGTCCCACGGAGGGTTAATATCGGCGCCCCCCGGTGCGTATCGTTGTTACTGTGCTTCACACATCGGCGGTGTATTTAGCGGGGGGATTTGTGTAATAACTTCACCTAATTGGTATACATGACATTTGAGAAATGGCAGGTCTGCGTCGCGCGGCGGGGCCTCGGAGAGCCGCGTCGTGTCACTTGCGCGGGTGTTTACGGCTCGGCGAGGGGATGTATGTAAATACGGGAACGCTTCGCGAATATTAAGCGGCGCGATGTATTGACGTCTTGGGCCTCCGCGAGCTTACTGGATTTACCGCCGTACTACGGCGCGTCGGGCGGCGGGAAGATGTGGAGGCAGGTTGAGGAGGTTCTCTAACGATGACAGGAGGGAATGGAAATGGGGGAGGGGATACGGCGTGTGATCAGGACGCAGACGGGCCGCAATGGGCATCTTTTCCCTTCCGGATTTAGCATCTTACTACAGCGCGTTGGGCAGCGGCGGCGGCGGGAAGATGTGGAGGGAGGTTGAGGAGGGTCTCTAACGAGGACAGGAGGGAATGGAAATGGGGTAGGCGATACGGCGTGTAATCAGGACGCAGACGGGCCGTAATGGGCGACTTTTCCCTTGTAATAAATTCACAGGTCGTTGCGTTGATTATCCCGGACGAGCCCCCACTTTATCAGCGCTGTTATTAGGCGCACTCCGCGTCTGGCTCGTAATGGGCGACTTTCCCCTTTCGGATTTACCGCCGTACTATGGCGCGGCAGGGGGTGGCGGCGGGAAGGTGTGGAGGGAGGTTTAGGAGGGTCTCTAACGATGACAGGAAGGAATGGAAATGGGAAGGCGAGACGGCGTTTGATCAGGACGCAGACGGGCCGCAATGGGCGACTTTTCCCTTGTAATAAATTCACAGGTCGTTGCGTTGATGATCCCGGATGAGCCCTCACTTTATCAGCGCTGTTATTAGGCGCACTCCGCGTCTGGCTCGTAATGGGCGACTTTCCCCTTTCGGATTTACCGCCGTACTATGGCGCGGCAGGGGGTGGCGGCGGGAAGGTGTGGAGGGAGGTTTAGGAGGGTCTCTAACGATGACAGGAAGGAATGGAAATGGGAAGGCGGGACGGCGTGTGATCAGGACGCAGACGGGCCGCAATGGGCGACTTTTCCCTCTTAATAAATTCACAGGTCGTTGCGTTGATTATCCCGGACGAGCCCCCACTTTATCAGCGCTGTTAGTAGGCGCACTCCGCGTCTGGCTCGTAATGGGCAACTTTCCCCTTTCGGATTTACCGCCGTACTATGGCGCGTCGGGCAGTGGCGCGGGGATGTATGTAAATAGGGGAACGCTTTGCAAATATTAAGCGGCGCGATTTATTGACATCTTGGGTCTCCGCGAGCCTGCGGATTTACCGGCGTACTATGGCGCGGTGGGCGGCGGGAAGATGTGGAGGCAGGTTGAGGAGGGTCTCTAACGATGACAGGAGGGAATGGAAATGGGAAAGGCGATACGGCGTGTGATCAGGAGGACGCAGACGGGCCGCAATGGGCATCTTTTCCCTTCCAGATTTAGCATCTTACTACAGCCCTTTGGGCAGCTGCGGTGGCGGGAAGATGTGGAGGGAGGTTGAGGAGGGTCTCTAACGAGGACAGGAGGGAATGGAAATGGGGAAGGCGATACGGCGTGTAATCAGGACGCAGACGGGCTGTAATGGGCGACTTTTCCCTCTTAATAAATTCACAGGTCGTTGCGTTGATTATCCCGGACGAGCCCCCACTTTATCAGCGCTGTTATTAGGCGCACTCCGCGTCTGGCTCGTAATGGGCGACTTTCCCCTTCCGGATTTACCGCCGTACTATGGCGAGTCGGGCAGTGGCGCGGGGATGTACGTAAATACGGGAACGCTTTGCGAATATTAAGCGGTGCGATGTATTGACGTCTTGGGCCTCCGCGAGCTTCCGGATTTACCAGCGTACTATGGCGCGGCGGGCAGCGGCGGCGGCGGGAAGGTGTGGAGGGAGGTTTAGGAGGGTCTCTAACGATGACAGGAGGGAATGGAAATGGGGAAGGCGATACGGCGTGTAATCAGGACGCAGACGGGCCGTAATGGGCGACTTTTCCCTTGTAATAAATTCACAGGTCGTTGCGTTGATTATCCCGGACGAGCCCCCACTTTATCAGCGCTGTTATTAGGCGCACTCCGCGTCTGGCTCGTAATGGGCGACTTTCCCCTTCCGGATTTACCGCCGTACTATGGCGAGTCGGGCAGTGGCGCGGGGATGTACGTAAATACGGGAACGCTTTGCGAATATTAAGCGGTGCGATGTATTGACGTCTTGGGCCTCCGCGAGCTTCCGGATTTACCAGCGTACTATGGCGCGGCGGGCAGCGGCGGCGGCGGGAAGGTGTGGAGGGAGGTTTAGGAGGGTCTCTAACGATGACAGGAGGGAATGGAAATGGGGAAGGCGATACGGCGTGTAATCAGGACGCAGACGGGCCGTAATGGGCGACTTTTCCCTTGTAATAAATTCACAGGTCGTTGCGTTGATTATCCCGGACGAGCCCCCACTTTATCAGCGCTGTTATTAGGCGCACTCCGCGTCTGGCTCGTAATGGGCGACTTTCCCCTTCCGGATTTACCGCCGTACTATGGCGAGTCGGGCAGTGGCGCGGGGATGTACGTAAATACGGGAACACTTTATCAGCGCCACTATTAGGCGCACTCCGCCGGTAATGGAAACTGTAAAATCCTTTTAGGTAAAAGGGCCGCCGTGGCTGACGGGTGGACGCAGGTGGGAGCGCGATGGATTTGTTTGTCCGTTTTTAGCGGGGGAGGTTAATCCGCGTTGGATGAGTCCCCCGGCGCCCCGGATACCATTTCAAACGTGTTATTGATTAGCCGTACAATCAGGGAGGGGGAGGGGAGGGGGGCTCGCTGTGATCCCGGGGAGACTCTACTGAGGCTGACATGAGGCCTGATTAGAGTGTCTGCAAATAATCATAGCGAGCGCCGAGCGCCGCACCGCGGGTCACAATTTATATGTCAGGGATTTCCCTTTCTCTCTCCTCCGAATATCAGAAATATTATGTAAATAAAATTCATGTTTTTAGTGGGGGGGGGGTATCACGGGTTCAGGCTGGTGGTGGGGGGTTGTCATGGTGGGGGGGATGGGGTATCACCGGTTCAGGCTGGTGGTGAGGGTGTCATGGTGGGGGGGTGGGGTATCACCGGTTCAGGCTGGTGGTGGGGGGGTTGTCATGGTGGGGGGGTGGGGTATCACCCGTTTAGGCTGGTGGTGGGGGTGTCATGGTGGGGGGGTGGGATATCACTGGTTCAGGCTGGTGGTGGGGGGGTTGTCATGGTGGGGGGGTGGGGTATTACCGGTTCAGGCTGGTGGTGGGGGGGGTTGTCATGGTGGGGGGGTGGGGTATCACCCGTTTAGGCTGGTGGTGGGGATGTCATGGTGGGGGGGTGGGGTATCACTGGTTCAGGCTGGTGGTGGGGGGTTGTCATGGTGGGGGGGTGGGATATCACCGGTTCAGACTGGTGGTGAGGGTGTCATGGTGGGGGGGTGGGTTATCACCGGTTCAGGCTGGTGGTGGGGGGGTTGTCATGGTGGGGGGGTGGGGTATCACTGGTTCAGGCTGGTGGTGGGGGGTTGTCATGGTGGGGGGGTGGGGTATCACCGGTTCAGACTGGTGGTGGGGGTGTCATGGTGGGGGGGGTGGGGTATCACCGGTTCAGACTGGTGGTGGGGGTGTCATGGTGGGGGGGGTGGGTTATCACCGGTTCAGGCTGGTGGTGGGGGTGTCATGGTGGGGGGGTGGGGTATCACCGGTTCAGGCTGGTGGTGGGGATGTCATGGTGGGGGGGTGGGGTATCACCAGTTCAGACTAGTGGTGGAGGGTTGTCATGGTGGGTGGGGGGGGGTATCACCGGTTCAGGCTGGTGGTGGGGGGGTTGTCATGGTGGGGGATGGGGTATCACCGGTTCAGGCTGGTGGTGGGGGGGTTGTCATGGTGGGGGGGATGGGGTATCACCAGTTCAGGCTGGTGGTGGGGGGTTGTCATTGTGGGGGGGATGGGGTATCACCGGTTCAGGCTGGTGGTGGGGGATGGGTACACTTTGGGCCCCCAATGGTTTAATCACCACGGCCTACCATGTCCATCCCTTTATGACTACAGTGTCCCCATCAGGGCTCGAGTCCTGCGGGAACGCATGGGAACGACGTTCCTGTACTTCTTCCACAGCAGGAACGCCGTTCCCATCGTTATCAATGCATGCCCCTCCCTAGGCCCGCCTATTCCTCCTCCCTGGGCCCGCCTATTCCTCCTCCTGCCTCTAGTGATGGGGTGCAGTTCACCCTGGCACCTGCAGAGGTGGGGGAGCCAGAGGGCCCTAATGCTCGCTTCCATCCCCCCCTCTCCTTGTTTGTTTCACACACAGGGCTGTATATCTGCCTGTCTTGCTGGACTCATCACGTGACTCACCTGAGTTATGAGGTAAGTGAGCAATCTGCACCTCCCCCACTACCCCTGAATTATTTTGTCTTTTGCCTCCACTCTCTCATTTCTCACTCCCCCCTGCAGACTGGGGGAAGGGGGGGTAACTTTACAGACCGTGGGAGGGGGGGGGGGGTAATTGTGCAGACTGGGGGGAAGGGGGGGTAATTGTGCAGACTGGGGGACGCGGGGGGGGGGCTAATTGTGCAGACTGGGGGAAGGGGGGGTAATTGTGCAGACTGGGGGAAGGGGGGGTAATTGTGCAGACTGGGGGAAGGGGGGGTAATTGTGCAGACTGGGGGAAGGGGGGGGGGGGGGGGCTAATTGTGCAGACTGGGGGAAGGGGGGGGGGCAATTGTGCAGACTGGGGGAAGGGGGGGGGTAATTGTGCAGACTGGGGGAAGGGGGGGGGGCAATTGTGCAGACTGGGGGAAGGGGGGGCAATTGTGCAGACTGGGGGAAGGGGGGGGTAATTGTGCAGACTGGGGGAAGGGGGGGGGGGGGGGGGTAATTGTGCAGACTGGGGGAAGAGGGGGGTAATTGTGCAGACTGGGGGAAGAGGGGGGTAATTGTGCAGACTGGGGGAAGGGGGGGGGGTAATTGTGCAGACTGGGGGAAGGGGGGGGTAATTGTGCAGACTGGGGGAAGGGGGGGGGGGGGGGGGTAATTGTGCAGACTGGGGGGGGGGTAATTGTGCAGACTGGGGGAAGGGGGGGGGGGTAATTGTGCAGACTGGGGGGGGTAATTGTGCAGACTGGGGGAAGGGGGGGGGCAATTGTGCAGACTGGGGGGGGGGGGTAATTGTGCAGACTGGGGGAAGGGGGGGGTAATTGTGCAGACTGGGGGAAGGGGGGGGGGGCTCTCCTGACAGGGGGGGTTCGCGCTGATTGTTTATCAGCGCAGCCCCCACTCGGATCGCCACACTGGACCACCAGAAAAAACAAAAAGAAGGGGCAAAAAAAAAAAAATCGTAAAAATAAAAAAATAAAAAAAAGACAGTAAAAAAAAAAGATGCCAATCAGTGCCCACAAATGGGCACTAATTGGCAACATGGATGCATCAGTGCCACCCCTCAGTGTCCATCAGTGCCACCCCACAGTGCCAATCCATGCCCAGTGCCCACCTATCAGTGCCCATCTGTGCCACCCATATGTGCCGCTCATGAGTGCCCAGTGCCGCCTATGAGTGCCGCATACCAGCGCCGCCTATCAGTGCCACCTCATCGGTGCCCATCAGTACCACCTCATCGGTGCCCATGAGTGCCGCCATATCAGTGCCCGTAATTGAAAGATAAAACGTACTTATTTAAAAAAAAACAGAAAAAAATTAAAACTTTATTTTTTTTCAAAATTTTCAGTCTTTTTTTTAGTTGTTGCGCAAAAAACAAACAAACAAACGCAGAGGTGATCGAATACCACCAAAAGAAATGTCTATTTGTGGGGAAAAAAGGACGCCAATTTTTTTTGGGTGCGGCACGACCGCGCAATTGTCATTCAAAGTGCGACAGCGCTGAAAGCTGAAAATTGGCCTAGGCAGGAAGGGGGGTAAGTGCCCCCCGGTATGGAAGTGGTTAATGTCATCCCAGTCTTAGTCCGGAGGGTTCAATATTGAGTTGGCCCCGCCCCTATAACACCTTCAACTCTTCTGGGAAGGCCGTCCACAAGGTTTAGGGGTGTGTCTATGGGAAGGCCATCCACAAGGTTTAGGGGTGTGTCTATGGGAAGGCCGTCCACAAGGGTTAGGGGTGTGTCTATGGGAAGGCCGTCCACAAGGGTTAGGGGTGTGTCTATGGGAAGGCCGTCCACAAGGGTTAGGGGTGTGTCTATGGGAAGGCCGTCCACAATGTTTAGGGGTGTGTCTATGGGAAGGCCGTCCACAAGGTTTAGGGGTGTGTCTATGGGAAGGCCGTCCACAAGGTTTAGGGGTGTGTCTATGGGAAGGCCGTCCACAAGGTTTAGGGGCGTGTCTATGGGAAGGCCGTCCACAATGTTTAGGGGTGTGTCTATGGGAAGGCCGTCCACAAGGTTTAGGGGTGTGTCTATGGGAAGGCCGTCCACAAGGTTTAGGGGTGTGTCTATGGGAATGTTTGACCGTTCTTCCAGGAGAGCATTGGTGAGGTCAGGGCGCTGATGTTGGACGAGAACGCTCTGCCTCCAGCTCCACCTGAGACTCTGCCCACTGGTTGCTAGAGCCGCCTGGCGTCTACCAACCGGTGACCTCGCAGCCGCGACCCTGCCCAGCATGCAAAACGGAGGAGGAGGAGTTTGTTAACTTTCTCCTCCCCCGCGCTGAACGTTCTCCACCGTGCCGGGCGAGGCTGTCAGCAGGGGAAGCCCCCAAAGAAACGAATCCACCGGCTCAGCACCTGGATGTCTCCCCGCCTCATACCGCAAGGCAGAACGAAGCCGCCTCCCCCTCCTCGGTTATTTACAATTACACAGGAGACGGTAAAGGGACACCGCTGTGCCTTCCTGGTGCTGATCTGAGGACTTTTCTAAGCTTATATTATATGCATGTAGATAAAGGGTAAAAAGTCCCCCCCGCCCCCCCCAGCATGTTTCTGACACCCACCTCTCTACTAGCACAAGTAAAAGGGGGATCAGTACTGAGGGGGGTCTGTGCTGATCTGGGGCTGAGGGAGGACTTTGTCCTGTTGGTGGGGTCTGTACTGTTTGGTGGGTCTGTACTGTGGAGGGGGTTCTGTACTGTGGAGGGGTCTGTACTGTGGAGGGTGGTCTGTACTGTGGGAGGGGGTCTGTACTGTGGGGGGGGGGTCTGTTACTGTGGGGGGGGGTCTGTACTGTGGGGGGGGGTCTGTACTGTGGAGGGGGTCTGTACTGTGGAGGGTGTCTGTACTGTGGAGGGGGTCTGTACTGTTTGGGGGTCTGTACTGTGTGGGGGGGGGGGGTCTGTACTGTGGAGGGGGTCTGTACTGTGGGGGTGGGTCTGTACTGTGGCGTGGCGTCTGTACTGTGGAGGGGGTCTGTACTGTGGAGGGGGTCTGTACTGTGTGGGCATCTGTACTGTTGGTGGGGGCTCTGTACGTTGGTGGGGGTCTGTACTGTTGGTGGGGGTCTGTACTGTGGGAGGGGGTCTGTACTGTGGGAGGGGGTCTGTACTGTGGGGGGGGTCTGTACTGTGGAGGGGGTCTGTACTATGGGGGGGGTCTGTACTGTGCGGGGGGGGGGGGTCCTGTACTGTGTGGGCATCTGTACTGTGGAGGGGGTCTGTACTGTGGTGGGGTCTGTACTGTGCGGGGGTCTATACTGTGCGGGGGGGGGTCTGTACTGTAGCGAGGGGTCTGTACTGTAGCGAGGGGTCTGTACTATGGAGGGGGTGTTCTGTTCTGTGGGGGGGTCTGTACTGTGGGGGGGGGGGTTCTGTTCTGTGGGGGGGGGTTCCGTTCTCTGGGGGGGGGGTTCTGTGGGAGGGGTTCTGTTCTGTGGGGGTCTATACTGTTGGGTCTGTACTGTGGAGGGGGATCTGTACTGATGGGGGATCTGTACTGAAGCCTGTTCAGGTAAACGGGCGGCCCTATGTGTGACACGCGGAATCGCATGAGATTCACGCTTTGGAAATTGGCGAGAGGGGAACGCTGGTTCCCTTCTATTTGTAGTGCGAACGGCGCCCAATTCAGACGAGGGGGACGCTGCGATCCCGGGACGCATTCCGGGACGCAGCATGATGGGGGAGGTCTCAACACTGCGTTTGTTTCTGTTTTTTTTTTTGCGCTTCGATACTTCGAAACATTTATAAAGTGGAATAAACAAATACATTTGAACTTTGCCGATCTTTATAAGTTGATCGATCGCTGGCCCTTTATTGCGTTCCCTTTTATTGTGGCGAAAAGACGCGGAGCTGACAAGTTGCCGGCGACAGCTGCGATTGGCTTTTGAAGATTGGCGCAGTCTGACGGCCCGGCTGCCAGGTTAGCGGAATGCGGAATCAGATCAGGAACAATCCTTATTAATGGAAGATGTGAGGAGCGCGGCGATTGCGTTGTGATCCCGAGGAATGTTGGCATCCGCCGAGCGTTTTTTTTTTTGAAGGGCTGTTTGAAAATAAGTTATTGTGATATTAAAATGCGACCACATAATTATCGCGTGTAATCAGCGCCATGAATAATGCACGACGCTCCTCATTTCCAATGCGCGCCCTTTGTTGTCTGCGTACGGCGAATTCCTAAGTGGAATGTTTGAAGGTTTCGTATTCGCGTGTGATTTTTTTTTTTTTTTTTTTTCCAGAGTCCTTCCTGCTGGAAGGATGATGAAACGGGATCGCGCTCACCAATCCGGGGAGGGGTGCAACCCACCAGTTTTTCACTTTGTCGAAAGAAAAAGCAACAACATTTCACCCCTTTGGCGACATGCCCTTGATGCGTTTTTCAGGCACTTTTTGCAGCGCATTTTGCGTTTTTTTTTTTTTTTTTTTTTTTTTTTTCTTTTTTTCCCATGCAGTTTTCGTGCATTTTACGTTTTTTTTTTTCTCATTAAACACACTGTATATAGCATAAACTTAGTTTATACTGTAATTCGGGTATTCGGATATATCCGAATCTCAGAATAATAATTTTTTTGAATATTCATTCGGAACATAACGAACCGCATTGTCTAATAGAAGGTCTGTGTTCCTCTGGGGAGGAGCATCACAATGATGATAGGTCTGTGTTACTCTGGCGCGGAGCATCACAGTCAAGATAGAAGTTTTGTGTTCCTCTGGAGTGGAGCAGCACAGTGAAAATAGAATTTCTGTGTTCCTCTGGGGCGGACCAGAAACAGTGAAGATAGAAGGCCTGTGTTCCTCTTTGGTGGAGCATCACAGCAAAGATAGAAGGTTTGTGTTACTCTGACTCT
>JAJQKJ010000587.1:0-89771 GCA_029574335.1 Rana kukunoris | reverse complement strand
GTCCAGGTGAATCCCGGACAGGTGGTTTGGTTACCATATGACTGCAGTGACCAGGTAGAGAAATCACATGTCCAGTAGTAAACAATGGCCTTCATTCATAATGCCATTGCTTACTACTGTGATCTCTGTGCTTGTGAATCACTACCCTGGCTCTGAGGAAGAGAGTTCGCCCTCGAAACACGTCAGCCATTTTTTGGACACAGTACTGGTCTTCTGACAGTACCGATGGACTTTATCAGACCTTCAGGCAGTTGATGTTACATGTGTTTTTTTTTCTTTTAAAGATATTTTTATTGAAAATGTTTACAAAACCAACAATACAACACATACAAAAACAAAACTTAAACAACACAGAACATACATCGGCAGTAGTTTGCTCCTTAATCACTCCATACTATTATCAACAGCATAGTTATACAAAAGTCAAAAGTCAGAGTAGAAAGGTACATACAACAAAGTATAAAGGTAGTATTACCCCTTTGTGGGATTGCATATTAAGGTTACTCTAGCAAATGGAGACTGCACCACCAACATCCCTATTTATGGCTGTATAGGAGATAGGGTCATGGGGCTAGCCAGCCACCTGCCCCAAATCTTATCAAAGGACTTATTTATTTTCCTAATTTCAAATGTGAGCTTGTAAAGCGGGAGGGCGTCATTGGCTAGTTTCAACCATAGGCCCTTGTCGGGGTCGCCGCTCCCTTCCAGGTCAACAGGATTGATTTCTTAGCATAGAAATATAGGATTCAAAGCAATTTTTTGACCAGGGAGGGAACCGCGAGGTCACCAAAGACCCCCAACAGACAGTTTTTAGGGTCCAGTATATTGGGGAGTCCCAAGGCAGAAAAGAGGAAGGATCCTATATCTCTCCAGATGTCTCGTATAGCTGGGCAACTCCAAAAGCAGTGGATAAAATCAGCCACCTGCCCACATCCGCGGAAACAATCCGCCAAGGCCAGTATGCCCATTCTGTGCATCCTGGCCGGGGTCAAGTGCGATTGGTGAAAATTTTTTAGTTGGATCACCCTGTCTCTGGAGGCTATAACGGAGGTCTTAAAAGTATTACAGAACTCAGTCCAGTCATCTTCCGTCATGGTAATATCTAAGGATTCCCACTTGCTCTGCGCTGCCTTAAATCTAGGATTAGAGTTCACCGTTACGGCTAAGTAATAGGTAGAAATGAGTTTTGTTCGGTCCAGGGAGCGCAACAGCTTTTTTAGGTCAGGAATCGCAAGTGGGTTGTTCAAGGAGCCAAACTGGGCTCGCGCGGCATGTCTTAGCTGGTAATAAAAGAATAAATAATTGGGCGGAAGATTAAACTCATCCATCAACTGGGAAAAGGACTTAAAGCCTTCTGAGGTATATAGGTGACATAGGTACTTAATCCCCTTAGATATCCATCTCTAAGGGTCAGGTAAAGAATTAAATTCTGGGAGTGATATATTGAACCATATTAGATTATTTGGAGAGGTCACCCAGGATCCCGGGGCATGTTTAAGAGTCACTGTTTTGAACAGGGACAGTGATGTTTGCAGCACAGTCAGTCCCGGTCCTGGGGGGGTACACGGCGGTAGACAATGTTGTGTAAGGTCTCGAACGATGTGACCATAGCCCCTTCAGTGGTAGTACACGCATTAGTGGAGTCAGGATGTAACCAATCATGAACATATACCAGTTGGGAAGCTTGGGTAATAGAGGTAGAAGTCAGGGAAAGCCAGTCCTGCCAAATGAGAGGGTAGTCTAAGTGTTTCCAATGCTACTCTAGGGGCCTTACCATTCCACAGAAATGTTATACAGATTGAGTCGATGCTCTTAAACAATGCTTTGGGGATTTTGCATGGAGCATTAGCTAGGACATACAGTAATTTAGGTAGGTATATCATTTTTAGGACATTGGCCCTTCCCATTAGATCTAGAGGTAAGTCGTTCCACTGTTTAGTCTGAGACTGCAGCTGTAGTAGCACAGGGCTCAGATTATTGGCAATGTACAGGGACAGGGGTAACTGGACCACAACTCCCAGATATCTAAACGAGGCGGCCACCATCAATTTAGAGTCCGAATGAATGTGAGGAGTAGGTGATTGATCTATGGGATAGATAATGGATTTCTCCCAATTCACTCTGAAGCCCGAGAAGTCCCCGAAGTCAGACACCATTTTCAACACATTAGCTAGTGAGTCCTGGGCATCTGCCAAATACACCAGCGTATCGTCAGCATACAGCGAGATTCGCTCCTCTATACCATTGATGGGCAATCCCCTAAGAAGTGGGGAAATGCGTATCCTAATAGCGAGGGTGTCATGAACAGCCTGGCCAATCAGTGGGCACATCGGCGCGCACGGGCGCGCGCATGCGCGGGAGCGGCACATCGGCGCGCATGCGCGGGAGCGGCGCGCGCATTCGCGGCACCATAGCGCGCACGGGAGCGCGCACCAGCGGCGGCGGCGCACGTGCACGTGGGGACGCCATTCTGGCGCCAAAACCGGCTTTAAAAGGGATCTGATTCCTGTGCCTCTTGCTGTCCTGTCTACAGCGTATCTGTGAGCTTCCAGCGTCTGTATCCTGATTGACCTTGATCCTGACTACCCGGCTTGAACCTGTTGTACCTGTCTGCTACCTGCCCTGACCTCGGCTTGCTCGACCATCCTCGGATTATCCTTTGTACTTCTGCTGCACGCCTGTTGTTGACCTGGACTGGAATCTGACCCTGCCTGTACCGATCCTACCTGCTCCAGTAACCCCAGCCAGCCAGTGGACTTACCTACGAGGACCTGTTCCTGCTTGTACTACGGGACACCTCCCCCGCTTCGGCTGCAACCCCAGCGTCCAGCTGCCCAGCAGTGAGCCTGAACCCTCAACCTGCACGAGGACTTCTACGTGTCTCCAGGAACCACCAACTCTGCGCACGGGCCCAGCACTCGCCACTACCAGCGCTTTGTGCGACTCTGTAGTCCCGAACCTCCTGTCTGCACTATCAGGGGTCCCGGGATCAGAGAAGCAAGGGCTGCCACTCCCTGCACGCCGGGCTCGAGGTACCACCAGGTACGTGACAAAGGGGTTCCATGGCCAAGGGGAAAAGCAGGGGTGACAGTGGACACCCCTACCTGGTTCCCCTAGTAATTAGCAAGGTCTCTGTAATTTGTGAGTTGATACGAATACGAGCAAGCGGCATGGTATAGAGGAGTCTAATCCAGGTGACCATACGGGGGCCAAAACCATACATCTGCAAGACCCGGAACAGGTATGGCCATTCCACACTGTCAAAGGCCTTGCAAGTGTCCAGGGACACCACAACCCGAGTCTGGGGGCAGTCATGTACATATGACAAGTTATGAAACAGTCTACGTATGTTCATTCTGGTTGACCTGCCCGGGATAAAACCACCCTGATCACTCCCCACCAAGCGAGCAATCACTTTGTTCAGACGATTCGCCAGGGCCTTAGCCAGAATTTTGGCATCCACATTTATGAGGGATATAGGGTGGTATGAATCACACTTCAACGGGTCCTTTCTGGGTTTAAGGAGTAGAACAATCAAAGCTTTCCTCATCGAAGGGGGTAGCACCCCATCCTTTAATGCTGCATTATAAGTCTTAAGTAGTAGAGGGGCAAGAAGATGCTGGAACTGCCTATACCATTCCACTGGGAACCCGTCCAATCCTGGTGATTTATGAGTCGGCATCTGTGAAATTGCAAGTGACAGCTCTTCAACAGACAGCGGCTCATCCAGTTCCTCCCTCGCCCTGGCTGTCAGTTTTGGAAGAGGTACCTGAGTCAAGTAGTCATCAAGCTGCACGTCTGAGTAGTCAGCCCTGGAGGTATAAAGGTCACGGTAAAAGGAAAGGAAGGCCTCCGTTATATCCTGAGGGACATCACTAATGTGGTTTGCTGCGGTTAATATCCTAGGGATAGAGATAGGGGTACTCTCCGCTCTTGTAATATACGCGAGTAGGCGCCCCGCCTTGTTACCATGTTCAAATGTCTTCTGTGTAACATAGAGCATGCGTTTTTTAGTCAAGTCTAACAGCCGAAATTCGCACTTTCTACGATCATGGAGCCATGAGGCCAATGTATCTGCATTGGGACATTTAGAGTATTCAGCCTCGGATAACACCATACCATGTTCAAGTTCATCGGTGTGTAATGTTACATGTGTTTACCTAATTCACGTTTAGGAGTATATTTATTGCAGTTTTTATCTTGGAATACATTTTATTGAGGTAATGCGCTAGGTCGGTGCGCCCTTTTATTTTTTGTCGTTTTTCACCCCCCCCCCCCCCCCCACGAGTCCCAGTTTTCCTGATCCCTGTCACACCAGTCATATTGTAACCATCATGGCTTGCTCATATGTGTGATGAGAACACCGATTGCTCTTCAGAGACCTTTTGACAGGCAGTGAGGAGGCATTGTATTTCCTTCTCGCCACTTCCTTTAACCCCTTGGATCCTGCACAAGTGTAGCACTACCCACATAGGAGCTGCTGGTTTAGATTTGGGCCTGCCGTTACCTTACTGTTCCTTGCACTCGTCTCAGGGTTTCTCCTTGAAGAAGTGGTTAAAGAAAGAAATGTCTGCGCCAAACCCCCAGTCTCCATGCAAAGAGGGTTTTTATTAAAGCAAACCTCAGAAAAGAGGGATGGAGGTTTAGGGGGGAGTCAGGCATCTTACTTGTGAATCACGGATATTGTCCACGCTGGACTCAGCGACCACTGGATAGGCCCACTCTCACTGGCCTAGCAGCCTGGCGCGATCAAAAGATAGTCTCTGCCACAGACTTGGAGAAAGTAGAATTTTTCAAGGGTCTCTGCCACAGACTTGGTGAAAGTAGAATTGTTTTAACGGTCTCTGCCACAGATCTGTGTAACCACACACTGGGTTAACTTCTGAAGAAAGAACACCGCTCACAGTGCCAGGATCTCTCAGCTGTTCCTACAGCACTGTGAGGTAAATTTTGATCCGGATGCATCCTCCAATTGAGTCCTCAATTGCTCGGTCCCTTCCAGCAGGCAAGGCGACACAGGATCCTCCCTGGATCAGTAGGCCCCAGAAACTCCTGGGCCTACATCTAAGTAACGGAGCCTCAGGCCAATGTGGTCCTGAGGCGGGAACCGCCAAAACATCCCTGAGGCCAGGAGGGCCCTCAGGTCCGGATCAGGCAAAACTGACCCCACAAAATGGTGTCAGCAGGTTGACCATGCCCCCTGAGCCACTTCTGAAAAAGGAACATCCAATACATTCAACCTGTTGCATTTACAACCTTGACCAGTGGTGACAGTGACACCTACTGTCAAGTGGAAAACCGTGCAACCCAGCTGAACTGAAAAAAAAACAGAATTTGAATACAATCTTTCTGAGCCAAACTATTGCTCAGACAAACTATAATTTTAACTTATAGCACCCACTCATTGGGAGCAGGACTACACAAGCACACCCATTCACTTGAATTGGCGTGTGTAAATATAATGCCAAAGCTGCGAAGCAAGGCATCCCAGTCTCAGTATGTGTACACCCCCAGCTGCTGCCTCAGCAGCTACAGGAGGGTAGCAGTTGAGGGGTGATACAACCGCAAACGCAAGGTTTAAACACCCTCCCAACCTCATGTGTGAATGAGCCCTAATAGTGCAGCCAGTCACAGTTCTCTGATTACCAGCACACCGGCCACATTTTCGCCAGACCAGTGAAGCTAAATTCAGTGTTTATAAATGCCACCATACCAGACAGCAACAATTTTCTTGATCACTGCCAACACCATTCCTGGTATCACCAAACCAGTGTATGCCAGCAACAGTGTTCCTTATCACTGTCAAACCACAGCAGTGTAGGCCAGTAACAGTGCCCTGATTGTTACCACACCAGTCACAGTGTCACTAGAACAGTGTAAGACAGTAGTGGCGTTACTGATTTGCCACCACACTAGTCCCTAGTGTCACCAGAGCAATGTAAGCCAGCAACAGTGTTCCTGATCACCATTATACAAGTCCCAGTGTCAGTACACAAGCACGGTCAGCAACAGCTTTACTGACCACTGCCATACCAGTGCAGTGTTGCCTCTGCCTCTGCCTGTACTAAGTCTGGCCTGTTTATTGACCAAGTTTCTGCCTGCTGCCTGGACTGATCCTTTACCCGTTTTCTGATCATGCCTCTGTCTGCCACCTGAACTAGCCCATCTGCGTGGGCAGCTGCACTCTTAGAACCACAGGGACTCTTCCTTTCAGTTCCTGTACTTCCTGGCCAGTGCACATGGCATTCCTGGGGGCAGCCACATAGCAGTAGACTAGGCTTGTCTGGCTTGACTGTGAAAAATTCTCATGCATGTGGTATCAGCCATACTCAGGAGTAGCAGAATGTGTTTTGGGGTGTAATTATAAATATGCCTATGATGTGTGTTAGAAATATTTTATGTAGCGCCGGCTCCCAATGACTGGGGCTCCATTATAAATTTAGGGGGCGTCTGAGCCAATAGTTGGGCTCAGACTTTATTAATTCTATGTAAATTAGCCTCTGTTCTGGCTATGGTTGTGCTTGATAGAAGTTTTCCCCTGTTGCCTGTAGGTGGTGTTACCACCTCAGACCCATGTTGGAACTCAAGCGAACCATGGTGTGTTGAGTGACCCTTCTCAGCAGCAGCCCAGTGGGAGTGGTGCCCCGCCGTGCATGCTGGAAAGGGGTACTTAAGGGCAGACACCGTTTTTTGGGGTCCTTCGCCTCGTGGCCCTCCTGGCACGAAGCACGTGTGCGATTCCAGCCCCGGGACCATGTTGATCCGAGCCTGCGTCTCTATCAGATGAGCCCAGTTATGCTGACTGGGGCCTCTGATTCTAGAGGGGATCCCAAGCTGTCCATCCAAGAGGGGGAAGCTGCTTAACAAAGGAAACGGGGGAGGACCTGCCCTGGAGAAGACCAAGCAAGGCAAGCTTTTGTTTTGGGATAGGCCTGGTGTCTTTGTTATAGAAAGATCCACTACTCAATGTGTCTTACAGTCCGCCAGATTGGCTTAGAGGCTCTTTTGCTGTAAGGCAGGAAGTTCGGAACTCAAATCCTGTGGCAGAGGATCCCTGACTATCCATCTTTAGTTCTCAGACGGTCTGTGGCAGAGACCAATCTCTTACTCTCCGTGCGTCGTTCCGCTGCTGAGCCGTGTGAGGGGGGTCTATCCGGGTGGGCAATACCAACTCAGGAGTGAGTGGTGAAAACAAACTTTAGATACTTTTTTTGTGCATTCTGTACTGTGTATCTGAACCTTCTCCTTCTCTCTATACTCTCTACTTCATTCACAAGTTTATGCAGCAAAAATAAAACCTAACAGTTGAAGGTTTTACATCTTGTGGGGACATTGCAGTTTCTACAGGCTTTCTTCCCTGGACAGCGAGGTAACGTGCAAAACCCAATCTAAAAAACCAGCAGCTCCTGCGGGGGTGGTGCTACATTTAGAAATTCACAACTTTGTGTAAGAAAATAAAATTTTCATTCCTGCATTTTCTAAAAGCTTATGGCAAAAAAAAGACGTTTTCAAAAGACTCAATATGCCTTTCAGAAAATACCTTGGATTGTTTGTGTTCCACAATGGGGTCATTTTGTGGGTGTTTCCACTGTCCTGGTGATCCAGGGTCTCCACAAATGTGATAGGTAGTCAGGAAATTAGATGCATAATTTATGCTCCTTGTGAGTCCTAGTGAGCGATCCTTGAAAGCCCAAAGGTGCTCTTTAGATTTTGGGCCCCCTATGCATTTAGGCTGTGTAAAAGTTTCACATACCATATTTTTCCCCCTCTATAAGACACACCTGACCATAAGGCGCACCTAGGTAGGTTTAGAGGAGGAAAACAAAACAAAACAAAAAAAACACACACACACACACTGAACCAAATAATGTACTAAAATGTTTAATAAAATATAACTGAATAACATTTCAACCATGTAAACTGAACAGCAGTCAACAGTGGCATTAAGAACCACCATTACTGTCATTAACAAATGAGGAGAGACTTTAAAGTGTAAGTTAACCCTTCCTATCGTTTTCAGCTAAGGAAGCTGCCTTCTTGGCCTCTGTTTATTCTACAACTGCCATGATGCTGCACATGTGATCAGTTATGACACCAGCCATTGGATGGATTAATAGTTTGGTTGAGAGCACAACCAATGGGAGTGTTATGCCGGAAATGAAACAGTTTTATGGATGGGTTTACTTCCGCTTTAAGGTTCAAGTTCTCTTCTAGTTTTCTGGGACCCCAGACATCACTTTCTTCGCTATCTTCATATACGATACAATCTTCAGTTCCATCAAAGGCATTGCTAATGCCACATTTCTTGAATGACTGTACAATGATTTCCTCCCTCACGTGTGCCATGATGTTTTCAGCCATTCACAAATTTGAGCGATAGTGGGCCTCTTCATTTGTCCAGTAGGTGTCAGATCATGATTACGAGCAGCCATCCATTTGTTCCACTCTTCTCGCATAAAGACTTTAAATGGTTTGTTGATGAAAAGTTGCAACTGGCTGGTAAGCCCCCAGGAATTACAGCTATATGAGTCTTCACTTCTTTAAAGTATTTTTTTTGTAGTTTTGCCAAAATGTGCTCTAAACTGGTCAAGCACTAATAAGGGCGGTTGTTTCAGAAGCCCTCCAGGACGTGTGGACCACACTTTTTCCAACCCATACTCTCATACCATTTTCATCCATCCATCCATCCATTCTCATGAATATGTACAACTACTCCTTGTGGAATAACATCTTTTGGAAACGTTTTCCTTTTGAAAATTAACATGGGTGCCAATTTGGTGCCGTCTGCATAGCAGAACACCACAAGCGTGCAATGGGTTCTCATGTCCTGAGGTTTTCATGGTTATGGTTTTGGCACCTTTCAGATCAACAGTCCTCTTTGATGTGCCATCTAATGTTAGCGGGACTTCATCCATATTCCCAGTCTGGCCATTTTCAAAACCATTTTTCTTTCTAGCATCAATTACAAATTTATGAAAAGACAGAATCTTTGATAAATATTTAGGCATTTTTTGCACAATTCTAGTTTTGGTGCGCATAACAAGGTCACATCGCTTTATAAATCTGTAGCACCACGATGGTGATCCAGTAAAATCCTGAATGCCTTTCTTTACAGCAATAAGTTTGGCTTCACATATTATCATTTTTGTAGAGACTGAGAAGCCATTATTCCGATGATGTGTGAGCCATTCTTTCATGCCCACATCTAACTGTGGCCACTTTGCAGCATGCCCACTAAAAGTTTCCTTGCTTTTTGCAGCTGATCCTCCCGTTTCCTCGACTCACTTATTTTTTCAGTTGGAGGTGGCCCAAAATGTCTCTCCGCTGCTCTGTTACCATGTTTCTTAGCATATTTTACTACCACTAGTTTAAAAGGAATTTCATATGCTAGTCTTTTCTGCTTTATCATCTGGTCCTGCTGTGGTTGGCTGGGCTGGCATCTGATCTTTGCAGTGGGTGGCTGAGCTGGCACCTGATCCCTGCAGTGCATGGCATGGTTTGCTGAGGCAAAGGACTGGAAGGGACTCAGAGGGAGGCGGTGACCTATGCAGGTACACTTTTAGGTTTGCAGCAGCTGGTGAGCAGGCCCAGGGTGCGGAGCAACACATAATGATGTCACATGGGCATTCCGCGCTCCTCCGGGCACTGGGCCTGCTCACATGCTACAAAGCTTTCTGGGCTGGCTTCTTCTAACTGGGCCGCCCCCCCTTCCCTTGCTATATGATCATCATGCACGCTGCTGGGGGCCTGGCCCGAAAAAGATGTTCGCTGCATTTTATTGTCCACGGCTGACCCAGCATTGGTCAATATTTGTTCCATAAGAAGCACAGGCATTTCCACCCATGTTTTGGGGGGAAAGGGTGCATCTTATGGGAATGAAAAATATGGTATGCGGTCTCCTCATACTCAGGAGGCATAGCAGAATGTGTTTTGGGGTGTAATTATAATTATGCCTATGTGTGACAATTAACTTGTTAAAATTACAAATTTGTGAAAAAAAAATTAATAACTATTTCATTGCTTCATGTTCCAAGGGGCTGCTGGTAATAGAATGGGATGGCACATGGCTTCTGGCTTCTTCCGAACGTCTTGGGTGAATGATGAGTGCAACAGTAGAAAAAGGAATGTCCGCAAAAGGAATGTCTTTTATGTGCTCTTTATTACCCAGCCGGGTAAAAACAGTAAACAGGTGATGAAAAAAGACAGACGTAGGTTGGAAGGAGGACAGCAGATTCAGGCGTACAATAGGGAAACAGTCCTGCTTCCGACAACACTTAGTTTTTCTTCGCCACTCCAGCCGGAGTGGGTACAGTGTACCTGGACAGGTTTCCCTCACCGACCTGGCAGCCAGAGTATCACTCGGAACTTGGGAAGGGGTCTCTGCCACAGGCCCTCCCGAACGAACGTCAGGGAAACACCTCTGTTACGGCCTTCTATGATTGAAGCTATGGAGGTAGCTCTCTTAAGTAAAGTTTCGCCTGGATCTTCTTCTTAACGTCGCCCAGGTACCGACTAAAAGAGGAGTCAATCCTTCAGTGTCCAGTACCTTTGATCCCTGGTGGTTCATCTGAATCCTGTTGGACCGCCAGCCTCTCATTGGCGCTCCTCAGATGGACTCCCCACCGAACAGCCACAGTCGCTTGGGATCTTTAAAAGTGGGAACCCAGTCGATTACTGAGTCCCCCGTCCTGCTTGAATGTTCTGAACCAACATGGCCCAGGAACACCGCGTAGCACGGACGCCCTGGCCAGGTAGGCCATAACGCTAGGGGCGCGGTGATGTGGCCACCCTAAAGGTGGGTGCCACACTCAAAGAAGAACCCCAGACCAATGGCGTCTGTTCCATAAGTACCCTCTCCCAGCGAGGCCCAAGCCTTTTGATTGGTCGCTCGGAGAAAACACCCAAACCTCAGCTTCCACTGCCGCCACCTATCATCCTGGGGTGGAACAACACCCCAGCAACAACAGAATGAGCCCACAGCACAGCCAAGCTGAAACAGAGACCGTATTCAAATGATTACAATTAGAATCAGAGTCACTTATACTCTGATTATCCCTTAAGTTTTAATAGCACCCCAGGGCCGCCATCAGGGGGGTACAGGCATTACACCTGTAAGGGGCCCGGGGTCCCCAGGGGCCCGGATGGGAACCACCCTAAAAAAAAAAAAAAAAAAAAATTTTTTTTTTTTTTTAGGGGTCCGAAGATCCCAGGGGCCCGGAGGCCACCAAGGGCCCCAGACGGCAAGCCCTTTTTTTTATAAAAAAAAACAATTTTTAATAAAAAAATATATTTTTTTATAAAAAAAAATTTTTTTTTTAATATATTTTTTTATTATTTTTTTATTAAAGGGACAATTTTTTTTCTTTATTTTTTTAGAGGTCCCCAGGGGCCCGGAGGCCACCAGGGCCCCAGATGGCAAGCCCTTTTTTTTCTTAATTTTTTTTTATAAAAAAATATATTTTTTTATAAAAAATATATATTTTTAATATATTTTTCTTTAATTTTTTTATTAAAGGGCCAATTTTTAGAGGTCCGGAGGTCCACAGGGGCCCGGAGGCCCCCAGGGCACCAGATGGCAACCCCCCTTTTTTTTATTTATTTTCTATTAAAAAATATATAGATTTTTTAATATATTTTTATTTTATTTTTTTTATTAAAGGGCCATTTTTTTTAGGGGTCTAGGGGCCCGTAGGCCACCAGGGCCCCAGATGGCAACCCCCTCTTTTTTTTTTTTAATATATTTTTTTATACAAAAATATATTTTTTTAATATATTTTTCTTTTATTTTTTATTAAAGGGCCAATTTTTTTTCTTTTATTTTTTTAGGGGTCCGGAGGTCCACAGGGACCTGGAGATCCCCAGGGCCCCAGATGACAACCCCCCTTTTTTTATAAAAAAATATATAATTTTTATATATTTTTTTATTTCTTTTATTTTTATATTTATATTATCCTTTTTTATAATTTTTTTTTACTTTTTTATATTATTTTATTTCTTTTTTTTAATATATAGATGTATTTTTATTAAAGGGCTCAGAGGTCCCCAGGGCCCCATGTGTCAAACCCCCTTTTTTATAATTGTATTTTTTATTTTTGTTTTATATTTTTTTTATATATTTTTTTTTATTAAAGGGCCCAGAGGTCCCCAGGGCCCTGGAAGGCAACCCCTTTTTTTATATATATAAATGTTTATTTATTTTTTATATATATATTTTTTTCTTTCTTTCTTTTTTTTTTTAAAGGGCCCAGAGGTTTCTTTTTATTAAAGGGCCCAGAGTCCCGAATGGAAAGCCCCTTTTTTTTGTAAAAAAAAATAACGTCCCCGGGGCCACAGTTGGCAACCACCCTTTTAAAAAAAAAAAATATATATATATATATATATATCTTTTTTTTCTTTATATTAAAGGGCACAGAGGTCCCCAGGGCCCCGGATGGCTACCCCCCTTTATTATATATATTTTTCTTTATTTCTTATTTTTGTAAAGGGCCCCCCCCCGCTTCTCAATTCGCAGCAGCAGCCCCCCCCCCCCCGCCGCTTCTCAATTTCATGCGGCAGCACCCCCCCCCCCCCGTTTCTCTGCTCCAGGGGGCCCATGCCTGAAGCTGTGTAAGGGGCCCCAAAATTCCTGATGGCGGCCCTGATAGCACCGGTATTTGGAAGTACACAGGTGCTACACTAGTTTTGCAGTTCCCGCTCTTTCTGCTCTTCTGGCTCAGTCTTTCTCCCTGTGCGGTTATAAAAGGGGGGAGGGCTCTGATCACAAGGAGTTTACATGAAACAGACAAGCCATAAAGATGTCATCTCCAGCTGCTTTACAGACATGGCTCTGCTCCAGCTCCGGTCCTATGAGAACAGAAGCAAGAGGCTCACAGAAGATACAACCCTTTTCAGCCAACAACCACCTGAGGCTCTCCTGCCACAGCATGGACTTGTACCAAGTAATGGACTCTCACCTTTGCAAGGTATGCCTGGGGAGTCACAAGGGGTTACCTTAGCAAGGCAAGGAAGAGTAAAAGGCTTTTCTAAGGGTAACCAAGCGCGTGTTCAAGACACAAAGCAACCAGTCGTGGTACCCAGTAAGGTGACAGGTCCTCCGATAGCAAAAGGGTCAATGCTCTGGCTCCCTCCCTAGCAATCGGATTCC
Organism: Rana kukunoris; assembly: GCA_029574335.1. NCBI lineage: Eukaryota > Metazoa > Chordata > Amphibia > Anura > Ranidae > Rana > Rana kukunoris. The sequence goes on along the minus strand of JAJQKJ010000587.1, from coordinate 76,627 downwards.
CATAGCAACCGGATCTAAACCCGTGTTATGGAGATCTATGGCCTGGTCAGGAGGTACGTGAAGTGGAAGAGTTCATAAGTGCATGGCAGGACCACATTTTGCTACTGAGAGCAAGGTAACAGAGGTACGCTGGACTGGTGGAGTCGGCGCAGGTTCACTCTGTGCAAAAAGGTACCCCCACATTTAGGGTAAGTGACCCCGCCCACACTGCCTTGTCTAGCCCAAGAACCCTTTGGGCTTAGAGGGGTCAGCATGGATTTTCCACATCGCCCACATTTGTGGCACACAACGTGGGGCTACGCCTACCTCATGCACTGGAAGACTGCTCCTTATGAGGCCATGGCTTTTATAGGGATACACAATCGATGACCTCACACCTACAGCCACACCCCCCTACAGTTGTAAACACACATTAGGTCACACATAACTCATTTAGCGCCCCCTTGTGGTTAATTCCCAAACTGCACTGTCATTTTCACAATAAACAATGCATTTTAAATGCATTTTTTTGCTGTGAAAATGACAATGGTCCCAAAAATGTGTCAAAATTGTCCGAAGTGTCCGCCATAATGTTTCAGTCACAAAAAAATAATTTAATAAAAGAAAATAAAAATCGCTGATTGCCGCCATTAGTAGTAAAAAAAATAATGAATAAAAATGCAATAAAACTATCCCCTATTTTGTAAACGCTATAAATTTTGCGCAAACCAACCGATAAACGCTTATTGCGTTTTTCTTTACCTAAAATAGGTAGAAGAATACGTATCGGCCTAAACTGAGGAACAATAATATTTTTTTTTATATATTTTTGGGGAATATTTATTATAACAAAAAGTAAAAAAAATACTGATTTTTTTTTTCAAAATTGTCGCTCTATTTTTGTTTATAGCGCCAAAAATAAAAACCGCAGAAGTGATCAAATGCCACCAAAAGACAGCTCTATTTGTGGGAAAAAAAGGACGCCAATTTTGTTTGGGAGCCACGTCGCGTGATGGCGCAATTGTCTGTTCAAGCGACGCAGTGCCGAATCGCAAAACCTGGCCGGGTGCTTTAGCTGCCTAAAGGTCCGGGTCTTAAGTGGTTAAAAGATTTTACTGTTTAACCATTTGCCAGTTTCTTTTAATGTTGTTGTATTACTGTTGCAGTTGCTATACCGCTTTGCATAGATTTTTGCAGTTTTTACTGTAAATTCATTATGGAGTACAGAAGTAGCCACAGCCAGGATGGCTTGCGAAAAGGAGAGGGCTAGTGTAGGCAGGCTGTAGACAGCTGCCTGCAACAGTAATGTACCATGTTAGTAAATGAGTCTGCTAGTTGAAAAAGAAATTGTCCCGGTGGGGCTTTTAAACAGCGAAAGTTGAAAAAAATATGGAGATGCAACGTTTTATTAAGAAAAAGTTATGACATAAAAATAAGGAATGAGTTGCGACATGATGCACAGTATAAAAATATCCATACACAGATCATAGGGTAACAATAAAATACATAGCCTGTGAAAGTAACAAGCATTCGCAGTTCCTGGAGAAGGAAACAATGTAAATAAAATACATCATGCATTTGGAATGTACCACAACATAGTGTTATTACATATAACAGCAACTGATATTAACTTACATAGATAATATAATAGAATATTTTAAGAACGTAATGACCCAAACATTTTGTCATAAACAGTGCAATCCATATTAATGGTATTTATCTAAAAAGGCATGTGGCAGTCACTTGAACATATCAAGTCATATCATATCTGCTAGTTAACCCCCTCAGCGCTGCGGTATTCCCGAGTCTGGCTTGGTGTGGAATTTCAGAACCAAAAGCAGTAACCCCGAGCCAGACTCGGGATCGCCTTGCAGTGTCCACAGGCAGGGAATTACTTACCTTGTCCCTGGATCCTGCGATGCCACCCCGATGTGTGATTGAGCTGTCTCCTTGCTCGATTCACACAATGCCCATGTGCCGCCAAGCTCCATTCCCTGCGACGTTACGACGCACGGGGGGGGAGATCAGCGCCAAATTAAAAAAAGTAAATACACACAATATACTGTAATTTTATAGATTAAAGTACTGTATGAAATAAATACACACCCCCTTTGTCCCTAGTGGTCTGTCCAGTGTCCTACATGCATTTTTATATAATAAAAACTGTTCTTTCTGCCTGCAAACTGTAGATTGTCCAATGCAACCAAAAGTGTCCCTTTACATCAAAAGTGGTTTTAGAGCAGCTAGAAAACAGCGATAATAAATTGGAATCACTTGCAGAATTGAGCGATAGCGATTTGTGGGGAAATTCGTCATTAAACAATAAAAGTAATGACATTGACAATTCTGCAACTGAGCAAATTTCAGTGTTTTTGATTTGATTACATTATTGAAATTTTTTTATTATAATTACATTATTATTTGTTATAATTATTTATTATATTATAATTTATGATTTTGTTTTTCCAAACTTTATCATACCCAAGATGTCTACTAGACTCTGGTTTGGACAGATTTAAAGGGGTTGTAAAGGTTCATCTTTTATTTTCTAAATTGGTTCCTTTAAGCTAGTGCATTGTTGGTTCACTTACCTTTTCCTTCCATTTCCCTTCTAAATGTTTTTTTTTCTTTGTTTGAATTTCTCACTTCCTGTTTCTCCTCAGTAAGCTTTCCACCATCATCCGAGTGGTGGAAAGTCATTTAGAACAGCTTACTGAACACCTTACTGAGGAGGAACATGAAGTGAGAAATTCAGACAAAGAAAACAAAGAAAAAAACATTTAAAAAGGGAAATTGAAGGAAAAGGTAAGTGAACCAACAATGCACTAGCTTAAAGTGACCTATTTAAAAAAAAAAAAACCTTTACAACCCCTTTAAGTGAGGTATTCTTAAGAATTACAGGCCTACAATGTAAAAAGCCAAATTTCCATGCAATATAATGGTACCGCTTTCAGCACCTAATGTCTGAAATAATCATACCGCCAGGGAGGTTAAAGGGGTTGTAAAGGTTGGGTGGGGTAGGAGTGCCGGAGTAGCGAGTTGAAGATGTGGGTTGCCGATTCCTTCTGGAGCAGAGGGACTGGAGACCACTGAAGCTGAGGAAGGGGGTCAGCGACCCTAACTGGAGATGTGGGTACAACGGCAACAAGCTGGTAAGGTAAGCTGGTTAGTGGACAGCAGGAGATAGCAGAGTCAGACAAGCCTGGTCACAACGGATAATCAGGTAATCAGGTACGGAAGGCTGGAGCGTAATCGTAGTACAGGCAGGAGGGTCTGGCAGCGGTGAATCAATCAGAGAAGCAGGGTCAACGGAAGCCGAGGTCAGAGGTTGGAGAGGTACGGATGGTCAATCAAGCCAGGTCAGAAGGTTTAAACCGGCAATCAGGTTTCAGATGCAGATTAACACTTAAAAGCTGCAGATCAGACAGCAATGTGCTGGGAGCACTAGTGAGCTTTTAAAGGAGATTTGGCGCCAAGCCGAAATAACGCGCACGCACGCTCCCGCCGCGCACCCTCTCTTTATGCGTACGCACTGTTGGCGCATGGGTGCGCATTGGACGCACGACGGCGCACAGTTACAGATGAGCACTGCTGTCTCACCCGAATGGTGGTCCGGCGGGATTAGGAGGTAAGTCCCTGACACAAACCTTTACAACTACTTTAATGCTAGTTCTGCTCTTCCCACTCTTTCTGGGCTCTGGAGTCAACATGGGAAGAAGTCAAAGACAAGCCATACAAATAATCTCCAGCCAGGGCCGCCATCAGGAATTTTGGGGCCCCTTACACAGCTTCAGGCATGGGCCCCCTGGAGCAGAGAAGCAGGGGGGGTCCGCATGAAATTGAGAAGCGGGGGGGCTGCTGCCGCGAATTGAGAAGCGGGGGGGGCCCCCTTTACAAAAAGAAGAAAAATATATATAAATAAGGGGGTAGCCATCCGGGGCCCTGGGGACCTCTGTGCCCTTTAATAGAAAGAAAAAAAAAAAAAAAGAGAGAAAAAAAAAAAAATTTTTTTTTAAAAAGGGTGGTTGCCATCTGGGGACAAATATATATATAAATATATAAAAAATATCTTTTTTTTTTATAAAAAAAAAAGGGGGGTTGTCATCTGGGCCCCTGGAGATCTCCGGGCCCCTGGGGACCTCCAAACCCCTAAAAAATAATGGCCCTTTAATAAATAAATAATACAAAAATATATTAAAAAAATATATATTTTTATAAAAAATAAATAAAAAAAAGGTGGGTTGCCATCCGGGTCCCTGTGGACCTCTGGACCTCTAAAAAAATGAAAGAAAAAAATTGGCCCTTTAATAAAAAAATAAAAGAAAAATATATTCAAAAAATATATATTTTATAAAAAATATATTTTTTATATAAAAAAATAAAAAAAGGGGGGGGGGGGGTTGCCATCTGGGGCCCTAGTGTCCTCCGGGCCCCTGGGGACCTCCGGACCCCTAAAAAAAATGGCGCTTTAATAAAAAAAATAAAATAAAAATATATTAAAAAAATATATTTTTTTATAAAAAATAAATAAAAAAAGGGGGGTTGCCATCTGGGGCCATCTGGGGCCCTGGTGGCCTCCTGGCCCCTGGGGACCTCCGGACCCCTAAAAAAAAAAAATATATATTTTATTTTTTTTAAGGGCGGAATATACTAAAAAATATATTTTTTCATTTTTTTTTAATAAAAATAAAAATAAAAAAAAGAGGGGTTTCCATCTGGGGCCCTGGTGGCCTCCGGGCCCCTATGGACCTCTGGACCTCTAAAAAAAAAATATAAAAATATATATTTTTTATAAAAAATAGATAAAAAATAGGGGGTTTCCATCTGGGCCTCCATGCCCCTGGGGACCTCCGGACCCCTGATGGCGGCCCTGTCTCCAGCTGCTTTACAAAGAAGGCTGGGCTCCAGCTCCACAAGAACAGAAGCAAGAGGTTCACGGAAGTTGTAACCCTTTACAGCCAGGAGCCACCCAAGAGCTGCCTGGGCCCCCTTCTGCCACAGCATGGACCTGTACCAAGTATTGGACTCTCATCTTTGCTAGTTAGGGATGATGTATTGAATTGTGCATGCACTTAAGGAGAAGTACAGCAAAAGGAGAAGCTGGTTTCTATGTACTTCTCCTATGGATCACAGGAGTGCAGTTTGTTCTGAACTTGTGACCAGTTTTCAGCTGATAGCAAGCCAAAGCATGCTGTTGGCTGACGTCACGGAGCTGGTTCAGGCTAGGAAATTATCGGGATCCACCCAGAACCCTAGACTGGCACCTGGCTTAGCCTTTCTGGAGCTGCTGGGAGCCTCAGCCAGCCGCCCCACCCTTCCCACAGCTCTTTTAATGTGTTTTACTGCAGAACTTTCAATAAAGTTTGTTAACCGTTTCTTGAACTTGGTCTGAAGTCACTAGGGGTGCATTAGTGTCCTGTGGCAGATACACTACACTACTTTAGGTCAGTAAGGCACATACGGCATATGAATCGGGTCAGTCACATGGGTTAACTCTGCAAAACAAGGAACGCTAAAGCTGTTGCTAAGTCCAACCAAGCTCAAGTTCAAGAAACAAAGCAAGTAGTCCTTAGGTAAGGCGACAGGTCCTCCAGTAGAGAAGGGGTTATTGATGTTCTGGCTCCCTCAGTAGCCATCAGTATCCCATAGCAACCCGATGCAAGCCCGCGTTACGGAGATCTATGGCCTGGTCACGAGGTACGTGAAGTGGAAGAGTTAATAAATACACGCATAAGGTCCGCATGTCAGGTCCTAAGATGTTTAAAGGAGGCAACAGCTTAGCAATGTTGCTTCTGCTTGTTGAAAATAGATGAAGTTATAGTATTACAAAATCGAAAAAAAAATATATACATCATAATAATAATGTGGTAAATAAAGTTTAACTAAATTTACAACTTTTTTTATATGGTTTTAGATCAGGGGTGTCCAAACTTTTTTCAAAGAGGGCCAGATTTGATGAAGTGAAAATGCGTAAAGGGCCGACCATTTTGCCTGACACCGATGAATGTTCTGCACTGTCAAATGCCTCTGAAAAGCGATCTGTGCATGGATTGCTTTTCAGAGGAGCAGCAGTCCTGGCTGCCATCACAAACAAGCCCTACAAAAGTAGTTCTGATGGTACAGGAATGGGGTGAGGGGGGAGGGGTCCAGGTAAAATTAACATACACACACGCATACACACATACAGACACATGCACATGAATAAAACAAATGTAGCTTCTAGCACAGTACTGTAACTTTCCAGTTTCCTCATTCAGCCGGGTACTGCACTGCAGGGGAGAGCAGAGAGCACAGCACACTCCCCTGCACTTTACTTTCACTTTTGAGACTGACGGAGCTTCTCACAGTCCCGATGTACAGTTCAGCAGGGGATCAGGCTCATCTGACAGCCCTTCTCTCCCCTGATCCCGCGGCACAATGGTTGAGAAAGGCTGGTTTAGATAACCAGGCGACCGTTCAAAACCGGGCCGCGATTTGCCCGCACTTTGGACATGCCTGTTTTAAATGAAGTGGAAAGGTATTAGAGCACCTGCAAGGTGCTTTATTGCTTCCATTTGGGGGATGTACCCTCTCCACTTGTCTTGGTGAGCATGATCACCTAAAATGAAAATAAATATTCCACATTTTTGGTTGTGATCAGAGCAGAGATAGAGGGAAATATTTCAATGGGGACACTAGTTAATGTGCTCTGGTGACAACTTGGGATTTCTTTATTTGGAAGGATTTGCTTTAACTTCCTGTTTTGGCTTTGAGGCAGGAAGTATCGGGAAATTTGCCCATGGATCACTGGCATGGAAAAAAATTACCCCCCCCCCCCCCTTCCCCTCTTCCTTACTCTGTTCAGAATGAGAAAGAAATTATCATTACCATTTTTAAGCTGCACATGCTGGCTTGCATAATTAGAATAAGACAGTTTTTTTTTTTTTTTTGCTACTTTTTTGCACCCCTTTAAATGTTAAATACTAACTCTGCAGCAAAGTGTTTTCTGTTAAACAGTAGACTTACTGGCCAGATTTACAGGTGAAAATTAAAGAAAGAAAACCTAAAAAATAAATATGCGGTCATCATATCTAAGAATTGGTAAACTGCAATATGATAAATGTTTGCTTTTGAGTGTAATACCAATTGAATCCTCTAGTCATAGTCAGGTGCTCATCTCCCCCTCCCTTGACCAGAACATACCACAAATTGTTAAATGTTAGTACAGAGATCTATCATAAGATCTAGGTCTGTAGGCACCTTAGCAGCCTGAGAAGAGGAGAGAGACAGAGAGAGACAGAGAGAGACAGAGAGAGACAGAGAGAGACAGAGAGAGATAGAGAGAGATAGATAGAGAGAGATAGATTATACACACGCAATATCTCACAAAAGTGAGTACACTCCTCACATTTTATTCTATCTTTTCATGTGACAACACTGAAAAAATGACACTTTGCTACAATGTAAAGTAGTGAGTGTACAGCTTGTATAATAGTGTAAATTTGCCGTCCCCTCAAAATAACTCAACACACAGCCATTAATGCCTAAACTGCTGGCAAATGGTAATTTTGCGCTTCCAGACAGCTCTCCTTTGTCAACTACTGATTAGTAAATTAACAAGCCCCGCCCCCATCTGCACATTTGCTGAGGTGCACATTTGCTGCTGGGGTTCTTTCTATAAGTGGGGGTATTTAAGTGGAAAAAAGGGGGGGGGGGCGGCGGGACTTTGAATGAAGCAATCAGTTATCAGTGAAGGGTCAAGACAAGGTACATTTATTGCATACCATACAAGTTCATACAGTTCAATAAATAATGGCACAGTAAAATTCATATATATACAAAAGGGAACATGATAATAAATGACAGTGAAAGGGGATCATCCCTGCATATCCTGAGAACTTCCCATTGTAAAAATTCATTAAAATTCGTGGTCATCACAGACTGTATATATGAATCAAGTGGGTGGCACAGTCGATGTAAACATTGCGTGTACAGAGGCTCTACGCATTTCGTGAAGTGTTTATATTCAGTCATCAGGATCAGCAATGTCAATATAGGACGTTGGAGACATTGACGTGTGGACCCATTTAAGCCGTACCCCGGGCAGACCACACAATGCATGGTCTTCTCCGCCAGTATGGTCATACTTTCTATATCTTATAGCCAGGTGACACATGGATCAGCTGTAGTTACTATAGTTTGTTCCTTATTTCCCCATTTTCCACTCCTTGCTCTCAACTTACTTATTTTTTGGCCCATTTGCGAATTTTACACAATTCTGCATGTCTTACAGATATCCTGTATGCTGCCCCTTATTACTTTCTACTATGAATTTTTACAATGGGAAGTTCTCAGGATATGCAGGGATGATCCCCTTTCACTGTCATGTATTATGTTCCCTTTTGTATATATATGAATTTTACCGTGCCATTATTTATTGAACTGTATGAACTTGTATGGTATGCAATAAATGTACCTTGTCTTGACCCTTCACTGATAACTGCTTGCTTCATTCAAAGTCCCGCTCCCCCCTTTTTTCCATTACCCTAGGGATGGAGGCTTGTGACTGCCCCTGGTCCTTGCCTCACTCAAAGTCCCACATGCTCCCTTTATTTCATATATTTATTTAAGTGGGAGCACTTCTGACTCTGCACTTCAGCGATGTATACAGGAAAATACTTTGAACAGCACGCAGGTGAACTTGTTTACCCCTTCAGCTCTCCTTCCACTGAACATGATCTCTCTACCACTCCTTCTGACACTTGTGTCCTTTTCCCTTCACCCCTCTTCTCCACCTCACACTTTATATACATCACCCTCACTTCTGTCTTCTCTTTATTACTACACTCACCAACTCTTGATAATTCTAAATCCACACAGTAATAAAAACCTCCAAGACCCTGGGGCATGTCCCTTTATATAAATTACACTCCCATATTACCTCCCTCACCCTTCTGCTTCTCCTACCCTCTGGGGATATATCACCAAACCCTGGGCCTCCATCACTTAACTGTACCCAACACACCCATTACCCTGCACCCTCGGGCAGCAGCCGTAGTCAACACAATTAAGTTTCCATTCCTCTTCTTCCCAATGCCAGACTCCCCTTCTCTTGCGCCCCTTGGAATGCCCGCTCTGTCTGTAACAAACTCACTTCTCTCCATGACCTCTTTATCACTAACTCATTTAATCTACTCGCCATTACTGAAACCTGGCTTCATGAATCTGACACTACTTCTCCTGCTGCCCTCTCCCATGGTGGATTTGTGAAAAAAACGTACTCATGTCCTTAGCAGAAAAATGGACTTTATAGGCACAACCTCGAAGGATGTGGCACATACTTATTAGTGTGTGAGTGATTACCACCTTAGGGCAATTGTATTCACAACAACACTACTCTCCCATGGTGGCCCTCTTTGGACTCACTCCCCCAGACCCAATGGACGGAAGGGAGAGTGAGTGGGAATCCTAGCTCCATATATCATCTTTCAGGTACTCCACTCACCTCCCTCTCTGCCACTTTCCTCATTTGAAGCATATTCCATTTGTCTTTCCTCTCCGGTTTCTTTAAGGATAACTGATCTACCGGCCCCCTGGACCAGTATCAGCCTTTGATGACATCTCTGCCTCGCTCCCCTACTTTCTCTCTTCTGAAATCCCCACATTGATTCTCTGTGACTTCAACGTTCTTTTTAATACTAACACTTCTGCTATTTCCAAACTTCTTAGTCTAACCTCCTCCTTTGACCTAAAGCACGCTTCTACACACTCTGACGGAAACACCCTTGACCTTGTTTTCTCCCACCTATGCACTCTGTGCAACCTCTCAAACTATCATTTTCCTCTCTCTGACCACCACCTTATTAGTTTCTCACTGACCCACCAATCCTAACAACCTACGCCCCATCTCCTTGCTCCCCTTTTTATCCAAACTCCTTAAATGTCTGGTCTACAACCAACTGAGTGATCACCTCGCCAAAAATAACCTTCTTGATCCCCTTCAGTCTGGATTCTGCCCTCAACACTCCACGGACACTGCTTTCCTAAGAAACTCACAAACGATCTGCTAACAGCTAAATCCAATGGACTCTATTCTGAACTCCTAGGGCGCGTACACACGATCAGACAGGTCCGATGAAACTTGTCCGACGGACCGTTTTCATCAGACCACGCTGAAGTGGTCTGTTGGTCTGATGTGCGTACACACCATCGGACCAAAATCCCATCGGACCAGAATGTGGTGACGTAGAACACAACGACGTGATGAAAAAATGGAGTTACACTTACCGGTAACGTCCTTTCCAGTAGTCTTTCAGGACAGCCACAATAGAGAGATAGGCTCCTCCTCTTCCTTAGGAAACACTGCACAGCCTTTAAGAACTCTCCTCCCCCTGCCAGACCTCAGTTTTTATACGAGCACCTCCGGTCAGCTGGGGAGACACAAGGACATGTTAGTAATCCATCATTAAACATCAAGATCATACTATGTTCCTGTATTAAACAAACCTTCCATAACTTCGGGTGGGTAACCAGGGCTGTCCTGAAAGACTACTAGAAAGGACGTTACCGGTAAGTGTAACTCCATTTTTCCCTTCTCGTCTTTCAGGACAGCCACAATAGAGAGGATAATCGAGTACTCACCAACTAGGGCGGGACTATGGCTTGCAGGACCTTTCGCCCAAAGGCCTGGTCACCTGCCGACACCAAGTCTACTCTATAATGTTTGACGAAGGTGGTGTAGCTGGACCAAGTTGCTGCCTTGCATATTTGTTCTGGCGTGGCTCCAGCGGTTTCAGCCTGGGAAGCAGCCACTGCTCGTGTAGAGTGTGCCTTAATTCCTGTAGGGACCTCTTTACCAGACAAGGCATATGCTTGTTCAATAGCTAGTCTAAGCCATCTAGCGATTGTGCGCCGAGACGCTTTCTGTCCTTTCTTAACTCCAGAAAATAAAACAAAAAGAGAGTCTGACTTCCTAAAATCTTTGGTCAGCTCTAAATAGTGTAGGATGCATCTCCTGACGTCCAACTTACTAAACCTAACTTCCCTTTCACCTGAGGGATTAGGGCAAAAAGAGGGTAGCACCACCTCCTGACTCCTATGGAATCTAGAAGATACTTTGGGTAAAAAGGCCGGATCAGTCTTGAAAACAACTCGATCCGGAAAAACAATACAAAAAGGGGGTCTAACTGACTAGGCTTCTATCTCGCTGACCCTCCTAGCAGTAGTCACTGCAACCAAAAAGACTGTCTTTAAAGTCAACTCCCTCAACAGACATCCGTCTAGAGGTTCAAAGGGAGACCCTGTTAGGGCCTGAAGAACTAAGGATAAATCCCACCTGGGGAAGGGGGGCCCCTGGGACGGTCTCTGTCTAGATAATGCTCTAAAGAACCGGATTACCCAGGAGTTACTGGCCAGTGGACTCTCTAGATATACACTAAGGGCAGAACTTGACCCTTAAGGGTACTGACTGAAAGACCCTTATCTGCCCCACACTGTAGGAACTCCAATACTGAAGAGGGGTTCTGCACTGAACAGGAATATTCTAGGCACCATGCATTAAAGCGAAGCCAGACCCTCCTATAAATCGAGCGGGTTTCCTTCTTCCTGCTACTAAGAAGGGTGGCAGTTAACCTTTCAGAAAACCCTTTAGACCTTAGCAAGGTCTCCTCAGTAACCACGCCGCTAGGTTCCACCTGTGTGGGTATGGGCAAAGGACTGGACCCTGCGAGAGAATATCCCTTGTGGATGGGAGGAAGAAGGGAGGTTCCATGGTCAGTTGTTTGAGGACCGAGAACCAAGCCCTTTTCGGCCAGTGAGGTGCCACTAGAATCAGAGAGGTGTTCTCCAGTTGGAACTTTCTTAAAACTGCCGGTAGAAGCACTGGAGGTGGGAAGGCATAACAAATCCAGAACCCCCAGCTCTGGGACAGGGCATCTACCCCCCTTGCTCCCTCTCCTTTGTTCCGGGAGAAAAAACAAGGGGTTTTCGCATTTTCTTTTGACGCGAACAGGTCTACCTCCGGAGAACCCCACCTCCTGACTAGGAGATGAAAAACTTCCTGACTGAGAGCCCACTCGCTCTCTCTCAGCTGACTTCGGCTGAGGAAATCTGCCGTCTTGTTTTCTATCCCTCTTAGGAAGATCGCTGATAATGACAGGGTGTTTGCTTCGGCCCAGTGAAGAATCCCTGATGTAATGGCCGACAGGACTACACTTCTCGTGCCGCCCTGCTTGTTCAGATAGGCCACAGCCGAAGCATTGTCCGACCGCACCTGGACATGGTGACCCCGAAGCTCTTCCTGGAAGAATCTGAGGGCTAGACCGACCGCCATCAGCTCCTTCCAATTGTAGGACTTCCCCAACTCGGCATCTTTCCATACGCCCTGCGCTGGAAGGGACCCTAAGTGAGCCCCCCAACCTCTGCCACTTGCGTCCGTGGTTACCACCTGAGGAACCGGAATATGCCATAGCCGACCCTGCGATAAATTGGAAATCTTCCTCCACCACCAGAGGGACCTCTTTACCTGGGTTGGGACCTGCACTAGGGTGTCTAGCCGCTCCAGATCGTGATCCCAGATTTTCAGGAGGAAAGCTTGCAGGGGCCGAAAGTGAAGGCCTGCCCATTGGACAGCCGGAAGGGTGGACGTAAGCAGGCCCAGGGTCGACATCAGAGACCTGATCGACACTTGCCGACTGCCCTGTAGGGTGGCCACCGCCCTGTCTAATTTCAGGGCCTTCTCCCTGGGGAGAAAGACCCTTAGGAGGGTGGAGTCCAAAAGGTACCCCAAGTAAGAAATTTGTTGAGACGGTGACAGGCTGGATTTTCCTAAGTTTAACAGCCACCCTAGACCCGATAGTGTCCTCTTGGTTAATTCCAGATCTCTGGATAGTTGTTCTGGAGAAGCCGCAAAAAGGAGCAGGTCGTCCAGGTAGGCTATGATGCCTACTCCCTGAAGACGCAGAAATGCTATGGGTTCTGCCAGGACCTTGGTGAACACGCGGGGTGAGGAGGATAGACCGAATGGCAAAGCCTGGAACTGAAGATGCATCACCTCCCCTCCTAGGTCTATCGCTAGGCGTAGATACCTCTGAGACCCCTCTGCGATGGGTACGTGCAGGTACGCGTCCCTGAGGTCCAGGGAGACCATAAAGCAATTCTGAGGAAGAAGGGCCCTGACCGTAAAGATTGATTCCATACGGAACTTTTTGTATGCGATGGACCTGTTTAGGGGTTTCAAGTTAAGGATTAACCTGTACTTCCCTGAGGGTTTCCTCACCACAAAAATGTGTGAGTAAAAACCCTTCCCTTCCTCTGTCGCTGGAACCCTGAGGACCACGTCCTGGTTCTTTAGCTCTTTTAAGGCTCCAATGAGAGCCTCTGATTTTTCCCTGTCTCTGGGAAGTTGAGTGACCAGATATCTTTGGGGGGGAGGAGAAGAGAACTCTAGGAAGTACCCCCTCCTTACTATCGGCAGGACATACCTGTTGGGGGAAATTGACTCCCACTGTGGGAGGAAGGCCCCCAACCTTCCCCCCACCCTGACCTGGGAGTCATTGTTTTTTAGCGGGCTGGTCAGGAGGGCGAAAAATCGCTCCTCTGCCCCTTCCCCTAGGCATCCAGATTCTCTTCTGAACTTCTGGCTTTGGGACCCCCGAGTGCCTTTGGGGACGAAACCCCCTCCTCTTTACTGGAGCTTTACGTCTCTGGGGAAAAAAGACTTCTTCCTCTCAGCTGTACGATCCAAGACTGACTCAAGACCCAGGCCAAACAGGAGATCCCCCGTAAGAGGTATCCCGCACAGCTTGGATTTGGAAGCTAGGTCCCCTGGCCAAGTTTTAAGCCAGAGGGCTCTCCTGGCAGAGTTGGCCAGAGCTGCCGACCTGGCTGACATGCGGACGGATTCAGCCGAAGCGTCCGCAATGTAAGCGATGCCTCGTAACATTGTAGGGAAGGAGGACAAAATGGTCTCCTTATCCGTCCCAGCCTCAATGTGCTCCTGAATTTTAGAGAGCCAATGCTCTAAATTACGGGCCACCACTGTGACAGCTAATTCTGGCTTAAGGTTCCCAATAACCGAGTCCCACGTTTTTTTCAAGAGGGAATCCATTCTTTTGTCCATTGCATCAGGAACAGTTCCCATATCCTCGAAAGCCAAGACAGTATTTCTGGATACTTGGGAGAACGCCGCATCCAATTTAGGCACCTTGTTCCAAATGGATGCAGGATCCTCAGAAAATGGGAACCTCCTTTTAAGGGACTGGGGAAAAAAGGGCTTCCTTTCGGGGTCCTGCCACTCCTTTTTGATAGTATCAGTTAGAAGGTCATGTACAGGAAAAACCCTTCTCTTCTGTTCCTCCAGACCTTTGTACATTTGGTCATGAAGGCTAAGAGGTTTACTTTCGGCCTGAATGCCCAGAGTCGTGTAAATGGCCCCTAACAAATCCTCAACCTCATCAAGGGACAGTTTATATCTCGAGGGCTTCCTGAAATCCCCGTCCTGGTCCTCATCATCTGACTCTGCCTGAGAACCCGAGGCCACACTCTCCCCTGAGATTACTGCCTGGGAAGGGCCTGCAAGATCAACTGTCGTTGCTGTATGATCAGGTGTGACAGGAGCAAGACCCTGTTCAACTGATTGGGTTGTAACCTGTGTGGGGACAGTGGGAGGTTGCAGCCTTTCGAACAAAGATTTGAAGGAAGCGAAAGTGGAGGAAAGCTCCTTAACAGAGGCTGCTAGGCTACCTTCCTGCTCTTCATCTCTTTCCCTGACCAAGGAGTGAATGCATTCCCTACACAACACTTTGGACCAAGACTCAGGAAGAGTGTCCCTACAGGAGGCACATTTCTTTTTTGAACCGTGAGTCTTCCTTGTCTTTTCCAGGCTCTTCTGAAAGACATAGGAACAAGGGGCCCCACACATTAACATCCAAAAAAGGAAAACATTTTTTTTTTTTTTTAAAACACAAAAAAACATATGTGTTACAACCCTGGGGAAACTCTAAAAACAGACCCTCCTGCTAGGTTCCCCTATGGTCCCCCCCCCCAACCACCAAGGGGGAATAGTGGGGGGGAAAGACCAGGCCTAAGGTTTAGGGACCCCTCCCCAGGGAACTCTTACCTTAGGCTGGCTGGAGGAAGCGTCCTTGGTCGTGCCCCCTTCCGGAGAAGTCGCCGACATCCTGGGGTGGTTGCGCTGTGTCAACTTGCCCCAGCAAGCTTCAGACTCCTCCAGCAAACACGCTGGGCCTCTATCAGCGCCGCGACCCGGAACCGGAAGTCGCGGATCAAAGGGGAGGCTTCCGACGCGCCGTTGATGACGTCACCCGCCACTCAGCCCGCGAATTTGGAAAAAAGTATGCGGCCTGTAAAAAAAACAGGGCGTCCTGGAGGCCTCCCCCGCCATGGTCCTGTGGACACGATAGGGGTCCCCCCTCAAGCCATCTGCCGCGCTCGACCAGGATTGGGGTGCGTCTGGCGGTGAGTACCAGCCAAAAAAGGATTTTTTCCTTAGGAGGCCCCTGCTCCCTTGGTAGGAGAAAAAACAGCCACAGTCCCCTGACTGCACCGGCCTAGGTTCCTCTGCAGTGTCTCCCCACCGGAGGAAACACTAAGAACTGAGGTCTGGCAGGGGAGGAGAGTTCTTAAAGGCTGTGCAGTGTTTCCTAAGGAAGAGGAGGAGCCTATCTCTCTATTGTGGCTGTCCTGAAAGACGAGAAGGGAAAAACGAAGTTCAATGCTTCCAAGCATGCGTCGACTTGATTCTGAGCATGCGCGTGTTTTTGGTCCGATGATTTTGTGTACTAACCATCGAAGCTGTCCGACGGACAGGTTTCCATCGGACAGGTTTTAAAGCATGTTTTAAAACTTTGGTCTGCCGGAAAATGGTCCGATAGGCCGTACACACGATCGAACATGTCCGCTGAAACTGGTTCACCTATGAAGCTGACTGATGGACTGATGTGCCTACACACCATCGGTTAATGAACCGATCGTGTCAGAACGCGGTGACGTAAAATACACGACGTGCTGAAAAAAACGTTCAATGCTTTCAAGCATGCGTCGACTTGATTCTGAGCATGCGCGGCCTTTTGACCGATGCCTTTGCATACTAACGATCGGTTTTGACCCATCGGTTAGCCGTCCATCGGTTGAAATTTAAAGCAAGCCATCTGTTTTTTGACCAAAGGATAACAGACTGATGGGACCTACACACGATCGGTTTGAACTGATGAAAATGAACCTCAGTCCGTTTGCATCGGTTTGAACCGATCGTGTGTATGTGGCTTTAGACCTCTCTGCTGCCTTTGACACAATGACCCCCTGCTCTTTAAACTCCATGCCTTTGGTCTTCATGACTGTACTTTTTGCTGGTTCTCATCCTATTTATCCACCGCATCTTTAGTGTCACTTACAACTTTCCTCTCCCTTTCTCTGGTCGGGGTCCCCTAAGGTTCTGTTCTTGGACCTCTCCTATTCTCCATCTACACCTGGGTGAGGTAATACCCTCCAATGGCTTCCAAAACCAGCCCTATCCTAATGACACTTAAATCTATCTCTCTACTCCTCAGCTCACTCCTTTATCACTAATTTACTAACAGACATTTCGGCCTGCAACTCCCTCCTCATGGGATTACCTTTACACATGCTATCCCCCCCTTCAGTCCATCATGAATGCTGCTGCCAGGCTCATCCATCTTACCAACCGCTCAGTGTCTGCTACCACTCTCTGTCAATCCCTCCACTGGCTTTCACTCACCCAACAAATTAAATTCAATATTCTAATAACTTTCAAAGCCATCCACAACTCGGCCCCCAGCTACATCTCTAACCTAGTCTCAAAACACCAACCAATTTGTTCCCTTCGTTCCTCTTAAGACCTCCTGCTCTCTAGTTCCTTTGTCGCCTCCTCCCATGCTCGCCTCCAGGTATTTTCCTGAGCCTCTCCCATGCTCTGAAACTCCCTACCCCAATCTGTCCGACTATCTCCTACTCGGCTTGCTTTTAGACAATCCCTGAAAACCCTTCTCTTCAGAGAAGCCTATCAAGCCCCCACCTAACAACTGTACTTTTACTTTCTTGATCAGATCCCCCACAGCTATTATCTTTTTGTATTACTTGATCCTCCCTCCTAGATTGTAAGTTGCTTTGAGGCTACTAACTGAAAAATAAAGCTCATAAGGGATGATAAGGAATTTCATAAACAACCAGCTGGCAGCATAGGTAAAAAGAACCAAAGTAATGATCTGAAAGGGAGAATGGAGCTCCATCTGCTGGCTGAATAGATTATTACATAAAATCACCAAGCAACAGTTGATATTTATTTGATCTCCCCCCCCAAAAAAAAAAACAAAAAACAAAAAACAAATTAAGCATGTTAGTAGCATACATTTACTTTAAAAAGCAGAGCAGGCTCCCAGATAACCTGACTGCATATGTGTTTATGTAATACATATATATATATATATATATATATATATATATATATATATATATATATATATATATATAAATAAAAAACATATAGCTATACATGACCAAGGCACACAGCATCCATATGTTGCTATAGACAATCGCTTGACTACTTGTGCTAGTTTTCAGAACATTATCAGAGCTAACACATTTTTCCCATAATCCCTACATATTATAGACATGGAACTCATTATAGCATGTGCACTGAAGAGTGTCTGTGCTACAAACAATTCATTGCATTGTTTCTTAATAAGGAACCATTCTATTCCGTCTATGGTTACTATGGTAAAAGGAGGTCATTTAACACTAGTTTAAATGGCAAACCCAACCCCAACTTCCTAATACTAGAGAGGGGCGTCACTGCCAACATCCCACTAGTGCACAAAAGCAGAATCCTTATTCCGCTAATAATTCCAGTGCTCACAAACTGAATATTCAAAAACAACAGGTCTTAATAAAAACCATAAGCGGCCAACTAAGCTGCCCATTAATGTGCAGATATCTCCCCGAGAGAGACACATCCAAAATGGCCGATAACCACAAGCAACACTGAGGCCTTGTACACACGAGTGAATGTATGCGCTGTAAACGGTCCCCGGACCGTTTACAGTGCATATTTACGCCGGGCTGTTTGATCCGATGGCTATACACACCATCGGATCAAATTCCCCGCCGGCGGACAGCGCGGTGACGCGGCGGTGACGTTGACGCCGCCACGTCACCGCACCAGGAAGTAAACACTTCCTCGCGCATGCGTCGGATCCATTCACAGGATACGACGCATGTGCGGGCAGATATGTCCGCTGGTTTGCCGTACTAACCAGCGGACATATCCGACGGGCAGCTCTCCGGCGGAAAAGTTTCAAAGCATGCTTTGAAACTTTTCCGCCGGAGGAATCCGGACAAAACGGTCCGTTTGCCCCTACAGACGAGCGGATTTTTCGGCTGAAATGGTCCGTCGGACCATTTTCAGCGGAAAAATTCCCTCGTGTGTACAAGGCCTTAGAATGTATTGTTTTTTACTTTTTTTTTACTAACAAAAAAGATAAAACAAACATCAAAACATTTGCAAGCTTGTGGAAATAAATGCATAAAAATTGACAACAAATGCTGGGTACTGGTATCTTCCAAAAATGTAATTCTATCCTTTAATCAGCTACAAGCTTCAAACGGTAATCCTCCTAAGTACATAACGTTTTGTTGCTCTGTACAGATTAATTGGGCTCTGACCTCCACACATCTTACTGGCAAGGTGAAGGAATGGCTTTGTGTTTGCCAGCTTCCAACAGTATACAGGGATCCTAGAAACACTGGCTTATTTCTACCCGATTGCGCAACAGACTTTGAGGGAGCCAAATCTAGCGATTAGTGTTTATTCCTGCTAATAATCCAATGTTATTCAGATTAATTGGAAGGAAAATGCCATAAAAACATAAAATGGGTTATCAATGAATAATCATTAACCTAAGTAAATAGAAAAATTGTTGCAATTCAATGCAGCTTTCTGTACACAGCAATGTATGAGAACAATTCAAAGTGTAAATATAGCCAAAGCTTTTTTTCACCTTTGGATAGATGAGAAAGATCCAGTTTTTTACTACTTATCATATTTTAAACCCAGCGGCATTATTGCAGGGCTCTCTGTGCTTCTCTATGTAATGCAGGGTGGGTGGGAGGGGCCGGTAGGGTGCTGTACATAGCTTTCTGAAAACATTGCAATACCCTGCCTCACTCACGCACAATCAGATTTTCCGCAGACAAAGCGTAGGACTTTTGTCTGAAGGGCGTTGGCCAGGAATTTGTCTTGCATACAAAAATGGCACACAATTGTTGGCCAACAAACACGAAATTACGTGGTTTTTAAGCTCTTTAGCGCCACCCTCTTGGCACCTTCTGCTAATGTAATGTTTGGTAAGCATTAATTACGAGCATGCATGTTTGTACTTTGGACTTTTGTCCGACTCGTGTACACACGATCGAATAATCCAGCAGACAATTGTTGGCGGAAAATCGGTCAAATTTTCCGCCAACAGCCTGTCATCACACAATTCCCATCGGATAATCCGATCGTGTGTATGAGGCATAGTATTCCTCCCAAGAGCCCTCAGCTCTGATACAAGAAGTCTGCTAGCTCTTGGAGAAGGTATACAAATTCTGAATGCCTAAATGGGTGGATTGCAGTCTGGGAGGGGTGGACATTCTTGGGCAAGCTACATTTGCTTCTCAGTTACTTTGTTAAGCTGCTTGGAGTCAGAAAATGATGCTCCACGTTTGGTTTGAGTTGCTCTAGCTAAAGCTTAAAGTGATTGTGAATGCTTGATATTTTAAAATTAAAATAACAAACATGTCGTACCTACCTGCTCTCTGCAATGGTTTTGTACATAGAAACCCTAATCCTCCTTTTATCGGGTTCCCCACCAGGTCCTCTGCGGGCGTTCCAATTCCTTATCTATGAACTTATCAAAAAAGGGGACATAAGGAAACACCTTAGCAGTGCGGGACCAACCCCTCAGCAGATGTGCCGGCAGTATACTCTAAATTAAGAGTGTCCCACACTGTGATGATAAGAGCTCCAACAAGTGCCTTGTCTTGCACCGACCCGGACCTGGAGTCTACCTCTGAAAAGTCCTGGTCCGCAGCTGGGCCCAAGTCAGAGTCAGAGCTATCCCCACCCACACACCACTTCCACCCTGGCAACAAAATTATTCCAGGACTGCTGACCAAGTGACCACAGGGACTGCAGGTGCAGGTGCACCAGTTGTCACCACTGGAATGTCTGGGGAAGAAGCGCCAGCTTCTGACGCCATGAGCCTCTCACCTGACAGTCCTCATGGACTAAACTCAAGGTACAAGTGCACACAAAAAGAGAGAGACCCACCCTCACTGTACTGACCAAAAGGGGGTATCCCAGGGGACTCTCCACCCTGACAAGAAGCTGCACAGCGCAGTGGTCCGCTCTCCTGTACCACACAATTAGCAACCGTCTTTGAGGTAAAAACTGCGCTGTTCACACCGTTCATAAAGCCCCCAAAACCTGTGTAAAAATCCACTCAAAGATGGCCACCAGCCACCTCAGGAAAAGGAGTGCTGAGCTATTAGAAAAAAGCTGCCCACATTAGGTACCTGCGTCACAGCGCGGCCACAAGAAAATGGCGCCAAATTAAAAAAAATAAAATAAATACAGCGCCGAGGACCGATGTGGATGGGAAGGCCGAAAAAAGAAAAAGAAAAAACAGATGCCCTGGAGCAGAGGACACCCCATAGCAAACCACCCACACAGAAAATGGACCCTCGCAGCCCCTAGCCAGGATAGAGAAAGCCACCCCACAGGCCCCCAGGTCAGTCACAGCAGGTCCAGGTATGGCAAGGAGGGGAGGAATGGGAGGAGAAGAGGGAGGACCGAGACCCCCAGATCGACCCCCCCAGGAATACCAGCTGTTCCATCCTGCCGAGACAGGGGGAAAGTACTTACTCATCCTTGCTAGGACTGCTGGTGCGTTCCTGACAGACCCACTTATGAGCGGTACGCAGTAGCTGTTGGCCACGGCCTACTGTGACACAGTCAGCAAGCAGCCTGGTCATATGTGAGCCCCGGAGCAAAAAGCTCATTCCCCTGTAGCAATAGGGTACGTCGTGGCCGACCCAGCGAGTAGCTAAGGCCTGCTCACGCTCGATGGCCGGACTGGGGAGACTACAAGGATCTATATTATCCAGCCTGTCACCCAGCCGGCAGTTTATGGAAGATCTCAGGATCAAAAAAATAAATAAAATATAAAACAAATCGAAATCTTTAAAAATAAAAAAGTTCCTCAGGACCACGGGCCCCTAAGGGAGCCAGGTCCTTCTGCTCTACTAGGCAGAAAAAAAAACTGAGCTGCTCAGAGCAGTGTGAGGGGCTGCCCCCTTGGGCGGGGCTGTTTCAGCTTTGCTAAAGTTTACATGTTTTAACCATTAACATGTCTGCCTAGTCCTCTCCTAATGGACGGACTATAACCCTACAGTCAAGAGTATGTAACGCTACCCCCGAAAGAGACGCTGATTGATTGTTGGGATCAGGGCCGGCCTTTGGGGTGTGCGAGCCGTGCGACCGCACAGAGCGCCCTGGGCCACAGGGGCGCCGTGCGGCCATCACAGCTCACAGCAAGCTCAGCCACCAGCACATGGCCGGCCGCGAGTGGGACAGATCAGCATGGGGGATCGGAGCTCACTGAGAGCTCCAGAGAGAGAGATGAGCTGGGCGTATCACAGCCAGCTCTGACATCTCTCCCCTCCCCTTGCTGCCCGCACAGCCAGTTAGAGAAGAGGAGCTGCTTTTACTTCTCTCCCTCCTCTCTTCCTCTCCTTGTGTCTGCCCCGCCCACTTTCCCCGGCAGACAGGGGATGTGGGCGGGAATTTTCAAGCACAGCAAACAGAAGGGAAAGATGGAGGAGTGCGATATCCATCCATCCATCCATCCATCCATCCAGTAAGTCCCTCCTGCCTCTGAGTGAGTACTGTACACTAATGTAGGGGTGGCCTTCATTCCTTTCTCTCTCTCTCTCTCTCTCTCTCTCTCTTCACCTTTCTTTCTTTCTCTCTCCCTATTATCTATCGTTATCTATCATTATCTATCTATCGTTATCTATCATTATCTATCTATCATTATCTATCTTTATATAACTATCATTATCTGTCTTTATCTATCTATCTATCTATCTATCTATCTATCTATCTATCTATCTATCTATCTATCTATCTATCTATCGGGGGCGCCACAGGCTTTGCTTGCACAGGGCTCCTGAACACCTAAGGCCAGCCCTGGTTGGGATCGGCACATTAAGTTAACCTAGCGTTGTCTAGGGGTGTGATGCAGGAACAAAGTAGTGAGCGGAGGTCCAGACAGTCAATAAAGGTTTTTCCAATGCTTTATTCCCAGGCCAACACAGCCAACATCAACTTCAGTTAGGAAGGAAAAAGGTTGATGAAAGAAGAGGAGAACTTGCGGTGTCAGGCCTGGATATGAACGGGCACACCTGCCCTCAGTAGTACCATTTGTAAACTCATAGCCACTCCTGCCTGAGTGGGTGAAGTGCCCACGGACAGGTCTCTTTCTCTAACCTGGCAGCCGAGGTGTCACTTGAGAAGTCTGGGAGGAACAGGTCTTTCACACAGACCTGGCTCTAGGGCCTCTGCCACAGGCCAATTACTTTAGATGAGGTTAGGTGAATGAACAGAGAGAATCCTCCTAGTAGATTCTAGCACAGGTCACCGGGAGGCAGTAAAGCGTACCTGTCAGCATCCCGGTCACCAGATCCCCGATTGGTTCGTTCAAGCCCTGTTCATTTCAATAGGACTGGGAACCCAGTAGGTCACTGGGGTCCCCTTTCGCCTTCGGTTGAGGCTCGGTGAAGCCTGTAAGCTTGGCCCGGTGGGCCACGCCGGCGGGGTCCATGGATTGCGTACACCCTCAAGGTGGATGCCACACCTAAACCGGGAACCCGCAAAGATTCTTGAGCACATGACATCCGTCACAGATATACCCCTCCCCAGCATGCCCCGCGAGGGAAGAACTCCTCCAATTGGCTGCTGGGGAAGACTTGCTCTGCCAGAAACCCCTCTGGCGCCAACTGCCGACCAGAGATGATACTACATCCCTAGAATGCAGACAGACCCAGTGGACCTTCTGGAATGACAGAGGTCACAATTTAGGTAAATCATGACTGGAGCAATTCAACTTCCCCAGTCCAACTAACTTTGGAGTAGTGCCCATACTGAAAGTAAGCGGGCACTACAAGTATAAGGAAGCTGTGTCCGTCCATGGACGAAAGAGGAACTAATATTTTTATGCTGGTCAGTCCCGCTACTTCCCTTTTTCTTTCACATGCTCTGGTTGCGGACCAAGGCTGGCACCCAGAAATCATCTTAGTGGTGCAACTTTTGTGTTTCAATTTGTCAAGATAAAATTACTTATTTAAAAAATAAGAAAAAAACTTTTTTTATTTTCAAAATGTTCACCCCCCATTTGTTTAGCTAAAAAAAAAAAACAGTGGTGATTAAATACCACCAAAAGCTCTATCTGTCTCAGAAAAAAATGTAAAAAAAAATTGTTTGGGTACAGAATTGCATGACCAAGCAATTGTCATTTAGAGTGCGAGAGCACTGAAAGCTGAACATTGGCCTGGGCAGGAAAGGGGGTGAAAGTGCCCAGTATTGTATTGGGTAAAAACTAAAGTAGTTGACCAACTAGTGGATGCATCCAATCAGATGCATCCACTTGCCGACTAGTGGATGCATCCAACACCAGCAGCTAACAGCTGCTGGTGTTGGCTTTGAGAATACAACAGTTGCAATGGAAGATTTGTCCATCCTCGCTGTATAGTGTGGATGGGGAAATCTATTTGAATTCTTTCCTTCACCCTGTGTACACTGAAACTGATAGTGTATGACCAGCTCTGAAAAGAGCTGAAAACAAAGTCATCCAATTACCCAGCACTAGGGATGAGCTCCGCGTTCGATACGAACGTATGTTCGACTAGAACATTGTCTGTTCGTACGTTCAACGAAATTCGAACAAAACGGGTCGTTCGCACCAAATTCGAGTGACGCGCAACGGCCCATAATTCACTGCGGCATTGCACGCTGATGATTGGCCAAACATGCACTATGACCCTGCATGCTTGGCCAATCACAGCGCGCAAAAAACGGAGAGCCATAATTGGCCAAAGCCAGGGTGGCTTTGGCCAATTATGGCTCAGGGCTTTAGCACACGCCCCACACTATATAAGGCCGCCTGCTGGGCGGCCTCGTGTAGTGTGTTGCGGTTGTTAATGAGAGCAGTCAGAGAGATAGTCTTTTTTTATATAGCTAGATAGAGCAGGCAGGCATGCTAGTCAGTTTAGCTTACTTTACAGTTTGTAGAGAATATATATACATCCCTAGGAGTTGTACATATATTTATACACTGTATAGCTTAGCTAGATCAGCTATTCCTAATTTACTGGCAGGCAGGTGATTGTGCTATTTAACCACTTAAGACCCGGACCAAAATGCAGATAAAGGACCTTGTCCCTTTTTGCGATTCGGCACTGCGTAGTTTTTTTTCACTTCAGACTCAACCTCATAGAGATATCGTAAAAGTTACGTAAGACGCTCCTTTTATCCCTTTGTAGCTGTCTAGAGCGTCTCTATTTTGGTTTCGCATCATCAGTGAGAGGGTTATTTTATATATTTTTTCCCCTTTTCATTCTTCTTTTTTTTTTTTTTTTTTTTTTTTATTATGTATATTAACAAACATATGTCTAGGCCGGCACCATATAATCTATTCCTTTTACAGCACGATATTTTATTTCTATTTATCGATACTATGACCCCCTAGTTCTTCTCCCCCCCGTCTCCCCATCCCCCCCCTCCCTCCCCTTATTTCCCTTATTTCTCACCAAATTTTTGCCCCCTCTCTTTTTTCTTGGTTTACCTTCTATTTTTTTCTTATCTCTTTTCCCTTAAATTTTCAGCGTAACTCCAGGTCCTCTTAAATCTCTTCCATGTATCCCATTTCTGGTTTTGAATCTTTTTACTGTCTTCGATGCTGTTTTTTAAATCTTCCATACTGTACGTCCCTTCGACCATATCAATCCACTCCCATATCTGAGGACATCCGATCTCTTGCCATTTACTAGGAATCAACCTTTTGGCCGCATTAAGCAAGTGCGGGACTAGGGAATTTCTATACCTTTTAATACTGTCTTTCCCTCCATGGAAGAGAACTATCCATGGGTCCATCTTAATTTTTTCCCCAGTAATCTCCTCTATCAAACCTATAATCGTCTCCCAATATTTCCTGATTTTGGGGCATTCCCACCACAGGTGTGCCATTGTACCTACGGATCTGCACCCCCTCCAGCACTCCGCTGATTGTTCTTCTTTATATTTACTTAGTTTATCTGGTGTGATGTACCATCTAGACAGACATTTAAAATTCATTTCTGCCGTCCTAGTGTCGATCGCTGAGGTGTGTGTCAATTTCAGTATTTTCTTTATTGTGCCCTTATCCCTTTGTGACCCTAGCTCTCTTTCCCATTTTTTGATAAAAGGGGGGACCTCCTGCTCATCCATCTTCAGTAAAATCTTATATAATTTTGAGATCGTTCCTCTAGGATTTTCTGTAGAACATAATTTTTCCAGATCAGTTAACTGCTCTCCTGTCCTTAAGGGTTGTGGTAATTTTAATATGAAGTGTCTGAGCTGTTGGTACCTCCATTTATTTATATTCATTAAAGAAATCTTTTTTTTTTTCCATTTCGTGCAGTGAAATTATGTGGCCATCCTTTATGATTTCGCTCAATTGTGCCGTGTCCTTTTTTATCCAGTTTCCTCCCACTGAGACTTTGCCTGGTTGGAAATAGTCATTATCCTTAAGTGCTATAAGAGGTGAATTATATTCTTTGTCAATTCTTTTGTGTATAGTGTCCCAAACATTAAGTGCATTTCTTGTGATCTCGTGTGTGGTTGAACCTAGAGCCCTGCTTTGAGGGGGGTTCCAGATTATTTTTTCTAACTTTACCTCTGATAGTGCATTTTCCATTGTGATCCACCGTTTTTCTTTGTTTCCTCTAGCCCATTCCACTACCCTCGATACCACGACAGCGTCATAATATTTTTTAATGTCAGGGACTGCCAGCCCCCCCCTTCTCTTTAGGTTGTGTTAACACCTGAAATGATATTCTATGTTTCTTGTTCCTCCAGATGTATTTCATAATCAAATTTTTTAAAGTTTGGAAAAATACATTTGGTAGGGTAATAGGGAGCATCTGAAATTTATATAGGATTTTAGGTATGAGTACCATCTTACAAAAATTTATTCTGCCAATCCATGATATTGTCCTATTCTTTATCCTTGTTATTTCAGCTTTGATTTCGTCTAGGAGGGGGATGTAGTTTATCTCGTAGATTTTTTTTGTAGAATTTGTTAACTTAACCCCTAGATACTTAAGATTTTCTACCCACGGGAATTGGTACTTGACTCTAAGTTCTTGTTCCTCTGCTCTAGATGTGTTTACGTTTAAGACTTCTGTTTTAGTTACGTTTAGTTTGAAGTTTGATATTTCTCCGTATTGGCTGCATATTTCCAGTAAGTTTGGGATTGATGTTGTGGGATTCACAATATAGAAGAGGACATCGTCCGCGAATGCGGAGAGCTTATGTTCCTCGTCTTTTATTTTTACTCCTTCAATTTTTAGGCTACCGCGTATCCTGGCCAGCAGGGGCTCAATTGATAATACAAATAGCATTGGTGACAGGGGGCATCCCTGTCTTGTTCCGTTTTTCATTTTGAACCCTTGGGAGAGGCATTTTTATCCTTGCTATCGGGGTTTGGTATAAAGTTCTAATCCACCTCATTATCGTTTGTCCGAAGCCCATTTCTTCTAGTGTGTTTAACATGAGTCCCCAGTCTACCCTATCGAACGCTTTTTCGGCGTCGATCGACAGGAGTAGACTGGGGAGCCCATTTTCTTTCATTTTTTTAAGGACGAGAAGGGCCCTTACCCCATTATCCCTTCCCTCTCTCCCCTGGATGAACCCCGTCTGGTCAGGATGGACGAGTTTTGACATCTCCTGTTTCACTCTGCCGGCCAGTATCTTAGCGAATAGTTTGGTGTCGGTATTCAACAAAGATATCGGCCTATATCCTGAGCAGGTTCTGCCGTCTTTTCCTTCCTTGGGAATGACGGTAATAGTTGCCTCTGCTGCTTCTCGGCTTAACGGGTAATCTTTCCCCAATCCGTTAAAGTACTGACAGAGTCTAGGAATGAGTATCTCCTTTAATTTTTTGTAGTATAAGACAGTAAAACCGTCTGGACCTGGGCTTTTTCCTAACGCTGAATCTGCGAGTGCTATTTCAATTTTGTTTTCTGTGATGGGCCTATCCATCATTAATGCGTCAGTTTGACTGCATTTTGGAACATTCGCTCTTTTTAGGAAATCTGTAATCTTCTTCTCCTTCTCTCCCTGTTTCCATTCCCTCTGTTCCACTGCATATAACTTCTCGTAGTACACTCTAAAGGTTTCTGCGATTTCTTTTGTTGTATGTACTGTCTCCCCTTTTTCATTTTTTATTTTTTCTATGTAATTTCTTGTTTTTTTTTTCCGAACCATCCTGGCCAGATGCTTATTTGTTTTATTTCCCCACATATACCTTTCTTTTGCTATTAGGTTAAATTCTCTTTTTGTTTCCTGGTCCATTAGCTCTTTTAGTTCATTTCGCTTGATCACTAGGGCCTGGAATGTCCCTCGTTCCTTTACTGATTTTTTATGTTTTTGCTCCAGAATTAATATTTCTTCTATTAATTTTTCTCTTTTGCGACTTCTTTCTTTTTTTTTCCTTATTCCTTCTGAAATCAAGGTCCCTCTTATCACCGTTTTATGTGCGTCCCAGAGTGTTGCTCCCGATATTTCATCTGTATCATTAACCCTAAAGTAATCCTCTAGCTCCTTTTTGATCCTCGCTATGCCGCTCTCGTCCCTTATTAGCTCTTCGTTAAGCCGCCAATTCTGAAATATTTTCTGGTTTCCTCGTATACTAAGGGATATACTTATTGGGGCATGATCCGACAGTGTCATAGCGCCTATGTCTGCCCCCTCTACCATCTCCAAGCAACTATGATCCACTAAAATGTGGTCTATACGGGAGTAACTACCGTGTACTGGGGAATAAAACGTATAATCCCGCTGTCCCGGGTTGAGGACTCTCCAGACATCTATCAATTGGCTTCTGTAGAGGCTATTTTTTATCTTTTTTAAGAGTGTTTTTTTTTCCCCTTGTGACAGGGTGGTCTTATCTATCCTCGGGTCCATGCAAAAGTTTAAATCTCCTGCCAAAATAACCTTCCCTTGTGTGAAGTCCTTTAGTTTTGCTAAAATTTCTATGAGATATTTTATCGGATGGATATTTGGAGCATAAACATTCGCCAATGTACATTCCATCCCTTCCAGTTTCCCTTTAAGGAAGAGGAATCTTCCGTCAGGGTCAACCAGTCGGTCTACTAGTGTAAACCGGACTCCTTTGGCAAAGCCAATGGCTACTCCTCTTGCCCGTTTGGAGATAGTATCTCCATAATACCAGTGAGGGAAATCTAATGAATACATCTTAATATTGGATTCTATTGAAAGGTGTGTTTCCTGCAGGAAGGCCACAGTTGCTCTTAGACTTTTCAATTCCTTTATGATCTTGTGTCTTTTAGTTGGGCTATTAAGACCTTTCACATTATATGACAGAAATTTG
This sequence comes from Rana kukunoris, assembly GCA_029574335.1. Taxonomy (NCBI): domain Eukaryota; kingdom Metazoa; phylum Chordata; class Amphibia; order Anura; family Ranidae; genus Rana; species Rana kukunoris. The sequence continues at coordinate 47,942 of JAJQKJ010000587.1, read as the reverse complement.
ATTATCTGCATATATTTTTTTTTTTTTTTATACTTGCTCTTTCTCTTTTCTCGGGGACACTTCTATCCTTCTTCATACATTGCTTTTTCCTTGGCTTATTTGGTGAGATAATAACTCTACCCGCCCTCCCTCTCCCTCCCTTCCCTCTTATTCCCTCCCCTCCTTCCCTCCTCCCCCTATCCTCCCTCCCCTCCCTCCCCACCCTCCTCCCTCCCCTCCCCTCCCCCTCGCCCTCCCACCATCCTTCCCCCCCTTCTACCCCCCCCGTTGGCCTTCTATCGGCCTCTGGGCCAACCTCCAAATTGGGTTTGGCTCAGGTCTCTCTAGGTGGGGCCTGGGATTTAACTCCCCCCTCCCCGTTTCTGGGGAGGAAGGACATGCCTGTCATTGCCTTGTCAGTTGGTCCCATCGCCCATCCCCTCCCTCCCTCTCCTTACTCCCCTCCTACTCCCAGCCAGGGAGATCCGGGATTTGAATGTCCATTCTACTGCAAAATGTATTCAGATCTTCCGGGAATCTGAGAGTGGCAGATTTTCCTTCTTTGATTCCAATTAGGCAGGCTGGGAAACCCCAGTTGTATTTTATTTTCTGAGTTATCAACTGGGCCAGCAGAGGTTTTAATAGTCGACGTCTAGCCAGTGTTTCTGGCGCCAAGTCTGAAAAGATTTGGAGTTCTGATCCCCTGTAGGCCTGCGGTGGTTTTCCTCTTAAGTTTTTCCAAATCTCTTCCTTTTCTTCAAACTCCCTAAATCTTACTATTACGTCTCTTGCCCTCTCGGTATCCGTTCTTCGGGGGTTCCCAACCCGATGGACTCTGTCTATCCTAATTGAAGCCTCTGGGGGTCTTTCCAATAGTGGGTTGAATATTTCCTGCATCTTCTTTCTCAACTCCTCTCCCTGCTCTTCCGGCATTGACTTAATTCTTAAATTTTTCCTCCGATTTCTATTTTCCTGGTCTTCCAGTTTATATAGAATCTGTCTCTGCTGTAGTTTTATCTGGTCTATTTGCTCTTTTATGTGTATTGACTCTTGTTCTTGCTTTTCCGTTTTTTCCTCCACTGTCTCTATTCTGGAAAGGAGATGTCCCAGGTCTGTCCGTAGTGCTTGTATTTCGCCCTTGATGACATTTTCCAGGCTCAGTAACATTTCTGCCATTTCACTCTTTGATGGGCCTTGTTCTTCTGGTCTTTGTTCGTCTGTCCAGCTTTGTTCAAGGTCTTTATCTAACACTCCTTCTCCCCTTAATTCCAGGGTTTTTTCCTTCGAGGTCTTATTTTGGGGGTTCTTGTTGTCCACCTTCTTGTCTTTGGCCATTTGTTGCTGTTGTTGTTGTTTTTTTGTGTCCTGTGTTCGTGGGCTGTCCTCTTTAGTCATGTATTGTCTGATAGAGCTTGTTGCTGAAGTGTTCGTTAAGGCGTTCGGGGGAGTTTTTGGGGGGCCCCCCTTGGTGGACCTACTCGTCATCCTTTGCATAGTAAACGCTTTTCTTCTGATTCTCTTCCCCAGTTTGCTCTCTTGAATCTTTCACTCCAATTTCAATCCCCTTGGTCTTAAAGACCATAGGAGATCTTAGGGCGTCACTTTTGGTCTCTTTTCGCTCTTTGTAGTCCAGCCGGGGCAGGCCCCTCCAATCGTCCTGGGGGTCCGGGGAAAACTGAGGGGGGTTCTGGGAGTGTATCTCTTGTAGACCCTCTTGAACTAGACTCTCCACCTCTCTCTTCCCCTCTCTTTTCCCCAAGTCCTTAAGCGTTTCCCCTATGACTCTCAACTTTCCCCCTTCTTACTTCTAGACCAGACTTTAAGTATTATTCCCCCCAGCAACAGCTATATCTGAATTTTCTTGGCCTCCCCTTCAAGTTAGAAACACCCGTTCTATATTCGAGAGGTCAATATATGTATGCGGTTAATATTGCATATTATGCTAATGTGGCAATACGATTTGGGGGTGTCCTTCAATTCAGCAGGTGATCACATGCAACAAACTTTCAGAAAGAACCTGAGAGCATTTCATACAAGAGCTTTTACATTTACATTTCTCCTTGTGATTTCAAACAGTTCCATAAATACAGTGGGGTGTTATCTCGGATCTCCCTTCTTCTAGTCACTTTTCCCTTCATGTATCTCCACTTTAGCAATTCATTTATTTGTATATGAGTATGGAGTAGAGAAAAAAAAAGAAGAAAAAAGTTGTACCTTCTGAGAGGGTCCTTTACTTAAAGACAGGATGACATACCTTCCATGCAGGTCAGCGGCTTCCAGCAGATCCTGTTGAAATCTTCCAGGGAGTTATCTAAGGGGCTTACCTTTCCCACTTTCCTATGAGCCCTTCCAGCTGCAGCTCTGCCGGTCAGACTTCAGTAGGGGGGAGGGGGTTGAGCAAACATCCCGCTCTGCTCTACTCCCTGTACTCCCTGTAAAGATCTGTAGCCGCTCGTCTGCAGTGTTTGTCTGGCTCACGGTGACCCCCACGAAGTTCTCTCAAAGGCAGCTTCTGGTAGTCTCTGATCTGAGCTCCGGGAGCACTCGAGGGGGAGGAGGAGGAGGAGGGAGGGAGAGGGCGGTGTGCGGGCGCTCGCTACTGCAGCGTAGGGCTCAGCTTATCCCCCTGCGTGCTAAGCATGCTGAGCAGCTGACTGGGAAGTGTCGGCGCGCGGCTGGGCTGAGCTGACAGCTACGGGTGAGACGGTGTTTTCCTGCTTGCGCTGTTCGTGTCGCTCGCGTCTCTCCCGGCTTCCCTCTGCCCCTCCGCCCGATCCATCAGCTCCGTCAGTTCCTCTGGACTCCGACCCGGCAATCCCGTGGCTCCTCCCACCTACAGATGCGTCACGTCCTCACGTGCACGCCATCATGCTGGCACTGCGTAGTTTTAACTGACAATTGCGCGGTCGTGCGACGTGGTTACCAAACAAAATTGGCGTCCTTTTTTCCCCACAAATAGAGCTTTCTTTTGGTGGTATTTGATCACCTCTGCGGTTTTTATTTTTTGCGCTATAAACAAAAATAGAGCAACAATTTTGAAAAAAGCAATATTTTTTACTTTTTGCTATAATAAATATCCCCTCAAAATATATATAAAAATGTTTTTTTCCTCAGTTTAGGCCGATATGTATTCTTCTACCTATTTTTGGTTAAAAAAAAAAAAAATAAAAAAAAAATCGCAATAAGTGTTTATCGGTTGGTTTTCGCATTGGTTTTAGCGTTTACAAAATGAGGGATAGTTTTATTGCATTTTTATTATTTTTTTTTTTTTTACTACTAATGGCGGCGATCAGCGATTTTTTTACGTGACTGCGACATTATGGCGGACAATTCGGGCAATTTTGACACATTTTTGGGACAATCGTCATTTTCACAGCAAAAAATGCATTTAAATTGCATTGTTTACTGTGAAAATGACAGTTGCAGTTTGGGAGGTAACCACAAGGGGGCGCTGTAGTGGTTATGTGTTCCCTGTGTGTGTTTACAACTGTAGGGGGGTGTGGCTGTAGGTGTGACGTCATCGATCGCGCCCCCCCCTATAAAAGGGATGACGCGATCGATGCTGCCGCCACGTTCTTCAGCTCCGGGGACCGATCGCCGCACTGCAGCGGCGATTGGGTCCGCGCGGTCCCGGTCACGGAGCTTCGGACCGGGTCACGGGAGCACGCCATGAGCGCCCGTGACCCACGGCTGGGTACTATTTACTGACGTAAATATACGTGGATGTGCCCAGCCGTGCCATTCTGCCAACGTATATGTGCAGGAGGTGGTCCTTAAGCAGTTAAAGACGTTATCACAGGTTGAGACACCCAGCAGGTACAATATTTAAAGGAATTTTTCATTTTTTTATTTAAGCATCAATAAAATCACTGCTCCTGGAGCAGTGATTTTAATAATGTTTAAATAAAAAAATGAAAAAATGAAAACATTCCTTTAAATATTGTACCTGCTGGGTGTCTATAGTTTGCCTGTGAAAACGTCTTTGAGAACCCGGGTCTTGCCCGACGGAACATGTTTCAATGGAAAAAAAGGTTTAAAAACGGTGGTTTTTTCAGGAGTCCTTTTTTTAAACTTTTTTCCATTGATACATGTTCCGTGGGGCAAGACCCGGGTTCTCAAAGACGTTTTCCAACAATAACTTGAATATTGGGCTTTAAAATGAGCGTTTTTGAATTCGAACGTTCGAGTCCCATAGACTTCAATGGGGTTCTAAATGTTCACGTGAACGGTCGGTTTGTTCGACGGTTCTGGTGCAAACCGAACGTGGGGGTGTTCGGCTCATCCCTACCCAGCACCTTTACAAGAGAGGAATCTGACTGACTCACCTGCTCCCCATACCTGGAAGTGCCAGCCCTGCTGGGTAATTTTTTTTTTTTTTTTTTTTTTCAGATTTCGTTATTTTTTCCTTTCAATAGATTTTTATTTTTTCAAATAAAGGATACAGATAAATTATGACCAAAGGCTGAAATTACAACATCATAACATTCAACAAACCGGGCATAATGACAGTAACAATGACTCAATTGATTTCAAATTACCCAACTGTGGGTTGATTAAAGGAATCCAGCGAGCTTGATAACAGAGGAAGGGGCGGAAAAAGAAGTGTATATGGTGATCTTGCGCTCAGGGGAAACCTGCCTGTCACGGACACCCCTAATGGGATCAATCTGTGTCCCAGCCAGGCGCCTCCCAATCCGCCTCTTCCTATAAAATTATTTGATGGGAAATTAGTGGGTTCGAATTTGGCTTCATTGAACCTCTAGCTCATACTAACGAAATAAGATAGGCCTATAGTGTTACCAAATTGCCCATATGAATAACCGGACGAAGAACAAAGAACATTACCTTCTAGTCATACAACTGTCTTAAAATAATAGAAGTAAGAAAAGAGAGAGAGAAAAGTGGGGGTAAGAAAAAGGGAAAGGAAGGGAAGCATGAGCCTAATTTGTACTGAAGGATGCAGGTTGCGTGGGATGTACCCCAGTCGCTAAAGGTATACCACAGTGGGATGCCCATGATCCCCATACGGCTTCAAATTTCTGATTCGTGTTTGAAAGAATGCTGGCCAGTTTTTCCTGCACCATGATCCACGAAATCTTGCGTTTTATTTCTGCAATGGAAACCCTGGGTTGTCTCCAAGCCCTTGCGATGGTAATTTTAGCCCCGAGGAGCATAAATCGGATCAGCTTCTGATTGGGCTTGGATATACCCGGAATCCGAGCATTTAGGAGAGCTACAGAAGCCGTCCTGGGGACCGAGCAACCAGTGACTGTACAAATGAGGTTAAAAATCCTCTTCCAGATTGGTCTGATTCTGGGACATTCCCACCAGACATGCACCATCGAGCCCAGGAGCTGACAACCTCTAAAGCAGCTGGGATCTGATGATGGGTAGATGGCCGCAAGCCTGGCGGGAGTCATATACCACCTCATAAGGACCTTTAAGTTTGCTTCCATCAGGGAAGTATTTAAGATGCCCTGAAAAGAATCAGAACAAGCTGCCTGCCAGGTCTCCAACTCCCACCCTAGTTGGAGGTCTGCCTCCCAAGCCGTCATATAAGAAGACTTCTCAGTCGGGCGGGTGAGTGAAGAGTAGATGACAGATATTCCTCCCCTTTGTCCCATGGTCTGCCCGCACCAGAGCTCATAATCTGTAAATTTGGGAGGTAGAGGCCTATCCGTCCATAAAGTGTGTAGGAATTGTGATATTTGTTTGAATCTGAATTTTTCAGTGTCAGGGAGGTCCAATTTAGTCACACAGTGGTCTAGGGTAAGAGGGCCTTTGGTTGTGAAGAAGTGTCCTATGCGGTACAGACCCTTATCCATCCACCAACTGAATGCTTTCCTGTCCATTCCAGGTGGGAAATCCGGATTTTGGAATACACTGGCTAGAGGTTGACCTTTCGAGACCAGGGCTGGAAGGTGACGAAATCTATCCCAAAGGGCGTAGGATTGAGAAAGGGAGGGGGACAAAATGGGTGGTCTTCTCTTTTGGGGGCACCAGAGTAAGTATTCTAGGGAGAACCGGGGGACAGCTTGACCCTCTATGTGGACCCAGTCTGGTTTGTCCAGTTTGGAGTAAACTACGGATAGTTGAGCTAGTCTGGCAGCTACGAAGTACTTATATAGGTGCGGTAGTCCTAGTCCTCCTCTTTTCCTATGGTTGTATAGAGTGTTTTGGGGGATTCTGTAACCTGACTTGCCCCAAATGAATTTGAGTATTTTGCTTTGTAAAGTCTGCACGTGATCTTTTCTGATGGGAATGGGAAGGGAGCGGAATAGATATAAAATTCTAGGAAGCAAAGTCATCTTTATAGAGTTAATTCTGCCCAGCCAGGAAAGATCATATTTAGCCCAGTTATTCATGTCGGCTGTAAGTTTTCGGTATAGGGGAGGATAGTTATTTGTGTAAAGGGATTCTGTCCGAGCTGTTAAGGAAATCCCTAGATATTTGATAGATGAGGGACACCATTCAAATTTGAATGACTGTTGGAGGAGGGATACTGTAGGAGGTGGAAGGGATACGTTCAAGGCTTGTGATTTGGCATAATTGACTTGGAGACCTGAGAATTTAGAGAATTCCGAAATTACCTTACAAAGGTTTGGTAGGCAAGTAATAGGAGAAGTTAGAAATAGTAGTAAGTCATCGGCAAAGAGCCCACATTTATGAGTTTGATCTCCACATGAAACGCCTCGAATGTCGGGGTTCTGTCGAATGGCTATCGCTAGGGTTTCAATTGCCATTGCGAAAATGATTGGGGAGAGGGGGCATCCCTGTCTGGTACCCCTGGCTATGTCTATTGAAGAAGAGTAGTACCCTTGGATTCGAATTTGGGCCTTTGGTTTAGAATAGAGAGCTTGTATTACCCCCATAAATCTTGGGCCAAAGCCCCATCGTTCTAGTAGGGGGAGAAGATATTGCCAGGACACAGAATCAAAGGCCTTCTGCAGATCAAGAGATAGGAGAAATCCTTTTTGCTTCGGACCTCCGTCCCAGTTGGATTGCAAAATTGAGACAATGTCTACTGCCCTTCTCACTTGATCTGGGCCTTGTCGACCTGGAATAAATCCGACTTGGTCCTTGTGAATATATTTATTAATGAAAGAGGAGATACGGAGAGCTAGAATTTTTGTAAGAATTTTTAGGTCATTATTTATCAGAGAAATGGGGCGATAGTTACAGACTTCTTCTGGGTTTTTATCCGGCTTTGGGATAACCGTAATGTATGCTGTATTAAGTTGCGTACCCAGAGGGGTGCCTTGAGTCTTGGAATTAAAAAAGTTTGTCATATGTGGGACTAGGGTATCTGCAAATGACCTATAATAGAGAGGGCCGACAGTCCATCTGGGCCTGGGGCCGAGCCCTTTCGGAGGCCCTTGATTACTGTCGCCACCTCTTCAACCGAAAAGGGAGCTTCCAGCCTGTCTCTATGTTCTACGTCTAAGGATGGGATGGGTAGGCTGTCCAAAAAGTTGTCAATCGAATCCCTGGGAATCTGTGGAGGGGCACTATACAGGTCAGAATAGAATGTTTCGAATGCCTCCAGGATCTTTTTAGGGTTGGACGTAGGTTCTTGACCTGCCAAGCGTATCTTGGGTAAGGAGTGAAACCTTGTTTTAGGGGACAATTTGGTCGCTAACAACTGGCCTATTTTTCCTTTTTGGGTGTAAAATTTATTGCCACTCCAGCGGAGAGATCTCTCCGCTTTCGTTGTGAGAGCTAAATTAAGTTCTAGTCTCAGCTTGTCAATATTCTCTAGTAAGGCTAAAGATGGTTTCTTTTTGTGTTGTGCCCTTAGGGTCCTATAAGACTTCTCCAGACGTACAATTTCTGCTTCGTGTTCTCTTTTGATTCGCGTGGAGATCTGAATGATCTTACCTCTAATAGAGGCTTTATGGGCTGCCCAAAGGGTCTCCGCAGAGATATCCTCAACATTGTTAATTGTGAAATATTCTTGAAGGGCTTTATTAATTTCCGTTGTAGTGGTCGGATTGGAAAGAATGGACTCGTTTAGCCGCCAATGTCCGTTCCTTGCCATACCTGCTAAAGAGCGGATGGACATGATGACCATAGAATGGTCAGATAGGACTGTGTCTCTGATTTGGGCCTTGATCACTGCCGGGAGTACAAATGAAGGAATTAAAATATGATCGATCCTGGCATAGGTGTTATGCGGGTGAGAGTAATGAGTGTAGTCTCTCTTTGAGGGATTAGACTCCCGCCAAACATCCGTCAACCCCCTGTCATGGAGTAGTTTGGCAATTTTCAGGCTGACCCTAGAGGGTCTAGTAAGTTGAGCGGACAGAGGTCTGGATTTGTCCAAACCCTGGTCAAAAGCCACATTGGAATCCCCCCCCAAATGACTGTGCCTTCTAGAAGTGGGGTTAAAGTATCCAAGATTAATTGGAAAAACGTGTCTTGCCCTTTGTTGGGAGAATAGTATGAGACCAGGGAATATAGATGACCCTCAATTTTACCCTTAACCAGTATAAACCGTCCCTCTGGGTCTTTGAAGTCAGAGAGATACTCAAAATTACAGGATTTGGAGAAAAAGATTGCGACCCCCTTGGTCTTGTTCTCGGCATTAGCCAAGTAGAAGAGGGGAAAGTGAGAGTGGACAAATTTGGGACTGTACCGCCCAGGAAAGTGGGTCTCTTGAATCATGAGAATGTCAAGTCTGAGTGATTTGTAACTATCAAAGATCTTTCGCCTTTTGACTGGGGAGTTCAGGCCTTGAACATTGTGTGTGGCTATGTTGAGGGAGCTCTGTACGTGGTCAGCCATGGGGAACTGAAAAGTAGCCATGTCTGTCTCTACCTTCACTCACCCTGAGATGTTTTCTGTCCTCCCAACCTTGCCATTTGTCAGGATGGACGACTGGCAGCCCGGTGGACACTCCTCGATCGTAGGTACCGCAAGCTGAAAAATAATAAAAGGTTAGGCTCATGTGGGAAAGATGGGGAATAGAAAAGGAAAGGACAGATTTGAAAGAGAGAAAGAGATGGTGAAGAAGACTCCCAATCCAACTAAGGAAAAAGAGAAAAAATAAGAAAAAATACATTCTCGGGGAGGGGAGATGCCCCTCGAGAATTTCTACCAAGGTAGATCAAAAAAGGGCTTGCTCCAGATGAGAACAAGCGACCTCGCCCCCAGAAACCTTCTGGAGTCTAAGGGAGAGGTGGAGGTACATGGGGCCCACCCCAGCCAGGGCGCCCCTGAAAAATTGGTTACAGCAACTATCAAAACCGAAACCGGAAGGAGTTGAGTAAATCTAAACCCAGTTTGGTCGGATCTAATTCCGATCCGGAAGTCCCCCCGTCCCCCCCCCCAACGGGGATCGAGGAGGAGGGGACCCCAGAAGGAAGGTGGGGATAACCCCCTGCGAAAAAATTAGAATAGATAAAGAGATCTTTTTAGCAGGAGAAATACTGTTGAAATATCAATTATCCAAAAAGTTGATTCTTCTGATCAGAGAAAGTCTAAATCTCAGGCATAGGACCGACCAAAAATCTTGAAAGTTCAAGGATTATATGACCAATGTGTCAGCCGAGATCTGGGTAAGTGGGTCCACTGTCTCTAGCTTTCTTAGATCTCGACCTGGTCCAGAGTAGGGAATTAGGACTGGTGGGGGTCGGTCTCTTGGAGGTGTTTGGGATGCTATGAGAAGTGTCCATGGCGGGTTCTTGCGAGGTGAGCTTAAGGCGCTTTAGTAATCTTTCTCCATCAGGAAAGTTTGAGAAGGAGTAGTTTTTCCCTTTATCCGAGAACTTGACCGCAAAGGGGAATGCCCATTTATATTTTATATCCTTTTGGACCAGGACTAGGAGTAGCGGCTTTAATGACCGTCTTCGCTGCATTGTGGAGGGAGAAAGGTCTGCGTATATTTGGACGGGATGACCTTGGCACAGAACACTGGGCACAGAACGTGCTAGTCTCATGACTTCATCCTTTACTGCGTAAAAGTGGGGTTTGGCGATGATGTCCCGCGGTGAGCCATCCTTTCTGGGTGGACCCAGGGCTCTGTGGGCTCTGTCAAGCTCTAGGCGAACTTGAGGGATGTTTGGAATCAAGTTCTGGATCAAATTTTGTACCGCTGCTGGAGTGTCAGTGATGGATTCGGGCAGCCCCCTGATCCGGAAATTGTATCTCCTGGATCTGCTCTCCAACTCGTCGATCCTGGAAAGGGCCACATCCAATTGCTCCTGTACTGTATGAATATGTTCTGAGTTCTGATCTGTGGCTGCCACCGTTTGATCAAGCTTGTCTTCTATCGCTTCAATTCTGGTGCCCAGATTCTGGAAATCTGCTTTTAAATCTCCTGTTATTTTGGTAGCAGTCTGAGCGAGTCCCCTATCCAGGAGTTCAGCCAGAGCCTGATATAAGTCAGTCACAGAGAATGCAGAAGCTGCTGACAGGGTGCTGGCAGAGAATTGAGCAGGCTGGCTCCTTATGTTAGGTCCTATGAGGGGTAGTACAGGGCCCTCCCTGTTAATCCCCTCCATATTACTGCCTTCCAGGGGTTCTGTGGGAGTTGTTGAGGGGGACATGTCCTGCTGGTAACTTACTTGGACCAGTGGGGTAAAAGGCAGGGGTACCATATTTGGAAATATCCTTCCCTCAGGCATCTCTTCAGCTCCGTTCTTGTGAGGTGCTGCAGCGGCGGCCATCTTGGATTTTTGCCGTTTTTCCAAATGAGTGAAAAGCGGCTTTGAAGTGTCCCTTTAAAGAAATTATAATGATAGGGGGGTGCCCTGATGTCTGGGGGTGCCGTGTATGGTGAAAGCTCCCCTTCCAGCCCGTTTCTGGCTGACTTATGGGCGCCGCTGGTCTGGGGTGATGAGGAGCTCCCGGCTCAAGCAGCCATCTTCAGAGCTCCGCGCCCTGCTGGGTAATTTTTATGCTTCCAATGGCTGAATGCAATGACTAGGGTTACCACCTCATCCCTTTAAAACTGAACACCTATTAATTACACAGGTTCTGTGGCAGATTAAGGCTGTAATTAAACTAAAGTAGTGCCTTATTTGCATTAAATTAGCCTCAGAACCTGTGTAATTAATAGGTGTTCAGTTTTAAAGGGATGAGGTGGTAACCCTAGCAATGACAATAGAGCAAAAGAAAAATTAATATGTGCTGTTGGTAGGGTTGCCACCTCATCCCTTTAAAACTGAACACATATTAATTACACAAGTTCTGTAGCCAATTAGGGTGATAATTAACTGGTGCCTTATCTGCATTAAATTAGCCTCAGAACCTGTGTAATTACTATGGGTTTAAAGGGATGAGGTGGTAACCCTAGCTGTTGGGGATGAATATGATGTTTTGCCCTGCATGGACAAGCATAGGGAGTTATTTACTAAAGGCAAATCCACTTTGCACTGCAAGTGCAGTCCCTGTAAGGCTGCATTCACATCTAGGCGGCAAGTAACGCTGCATACGCGGCATTACTTGCCGCGATTCGATTCATTTTTTTTTTTTTTTTTACAAATCATCCCCATTGATGTCTATGGCCGAACGCCAATGTCGCCTGAAAAAAGGGTCCGGGACTTTTTTTCAGGCGACAGGCGTTCGGCGTTTCAGAGATGTGAACCATCTCTATAGACATGAATGGGGATTCGCCCCTCCAGCGACATGAGCGTCGGGCGACAGGTGATTTGTCGCTCAGATGTGAATGCAGCCTAAATCTGACGGGTAGATCTGAAATGAGGGGAAGCTCTGCTGATGTTATCATCCAATCATGTGCAAGCTAAAATGCTGTTTTTTTCCTTGCATGTCCACCTCAGATCTACAGTGACTGCACTTCCAAGTGCACTTGTAGTACAAAGTGGATTTGCCTTTTGTAAAAAAAAAAACAACCTAGTATTGCTTTATAGCAGACCAACAATCAAAGAACATCACTCCCTCTATCCTCACAATCCTCCCTCATTAAGAAAAGGAAGTAAAGAAGTCCATACCTTTCCTGTAGAAAGCAGGGCCCCGGGCTCCTTCTGGCAGCATGTCGTGTATGTCCTTTGGCAGACATTGTAATATGTGGTCAGCCTCAGAGTCCCATTTTATGCAGGGAGGGAAAGCATTGCAGCAGTTATTTTCACTTCTATTCGTTTTTACTTCTGACTTTATTAGATCTGATAACTGAAGTCATAAAGTGGAACATTATGTCTGAGTAAGTGATAATTACACTTTAATAATAAATGGATACCTTCATGGCTACTAGAACACCATTTATGTGCTTTGTCAGTTTGCTTCCTAAAGCAAGGTAAAGCGTTTGAGAGATTTAAAGATTACATTGTAAAACGCCATCCTTACCACATAATGAAACTGTAACATGGTAGTTATTTATGTATAACATTCTTGAAAACCCTATAAAAATGAAGTGGACTGCGAGACATAAGCGACGTTAGAGCTGTTACTTGCTGCATTTTATCCCCTTCAACTTTGTAAGTGTTTTGAAAAAGATTAGTGATCGTCTTGCTAACTCAGTAGAACACATAGCAGACAAACAGGAACAGGCTGTTTCCTTTCATTGCCAACCGTTCTGCAATGTGAGATGTCAGTCACTGAAGCCCCACCCCTATACTAAAACTGGATGAATGCAATACATACAGTAGTGTGTCATTTAAGGTTTTCACTTCAGGCTGATATTGTTCTGTTAAAAATTACAAACTGCACCTGCAAAAATAAATAAAAAATTGCACAGCATGCTTAGCAACATCTCGAATCAACAGTTGACAAGATTCAAAAAACAGAAACAATATGGAACTGAAACGACCAAATTGCTAGTGGCAGGTTTATCTAATATTTAGGAAAACTTTGGCATCTTCAATTAGACTTTTTTTTAAAGACCATGTATGGACGTTTGCTTAAACGTTCTTTCTGTGCAATGCTAAGAACTGAAATGTTCAAATGCAAAAATTTGGATACATTTTTTCTGTTTAGGTACCAATAACAATGACATCAGTACATATTTACAGCCTCTTACAACCATCAGGAGGCATAGAAAATGCTGCAAATTGCAGAAAATGACCACTATATTCCGAATAGCCTGCATAACTTGACCTCCTGGTATTCAGAAATATTCAAAACACACATATATAGCTGCATGATTCAGAGAAAAGTGCCCTTCCCTCATACAAACCTGTATATTTTACACTAATTGACTAAGACAGATGAATTCAACAAGGCAAATGGTAGCGGAAATAGAGAAAAATCTCAGCCATCACAAACCATACAAGCCCAGCATTTATTAAGTTATAGCAACCTCAGCCTAACTCCATCCAGGCCACGCCCCCTGATCAGTGGTGGCCTGTCCATTAGGGGTGCCCGGGTGTCACCCCCTATCCATACCACCCCCTGTATGTATAATAGATAGATTCATGCATAACATGAATCTATCCACGGCCGCCGCAGCCATCCCCTATTCATGTGTTCTGCCCATTTCAGAATGCCGGGCGCCTGAATTACAGCAGCAGGGTTTTTTTTAAACACCTGATTAAAGCCATGCCTTAGGCTCCTTTCACACGGAGCGGACCGTTTTTCGGTCCGCTCCGTGTGTCCGTCAGCTCAGCGGGGGGGTCTCCGCTCAGCTGTCGGCGGACGGGGCGGTCCCCGCACACTGTGCAGGGACCGCCCTGTCTCTCCTCCGCTCTCCCCTATGGGGAGTCTGATGGAAACGGACCGTCTGTCCGTTTGCATCCGATCCGTTTGGGCGGACGGAAGAAAAATAGGGCATTCTTCCGTCCGCAAAAACGGATGCGGATCTAGCGGACGTTAGCAGATGCATCATCCACTAAGGGATCCGCTCCCATAGGGAAGCATTGAGGTCCGTTACCGGACGTCCAAAAAACGGACGAACGGAATGAACCTGTGAAAGGACCCTTAGGCTGCCACTGTGATGACCCGTGGAGAGCAGGGGAACGGGAGGCTGCTGCTGTGATGACCGTGGAGAGCAGGAGAACTGGAGGCCACCGCCGAGCAGGGAAAGCAGCCGGTGAAGCGATGGAGTAAGTGCTACCGAAGAAGAAAGCCATTGTTAAAATAAAGCCATAAGAAGTCCTGTTTGCAGTTTGCGAGAAGCCATGTGGGGACACAGCCAACATGTGGAAGAAGGTGCTCTTCTCAGATGAAACCAAAATTGAATTTTTGGCCTAAATGTAAAACGCTATGTGGTAAGGAAAACTAACACTGCACATCACCCTGAACACACCATCCCTACTGTGAAACATGGTGGTGGCAGCATCATGTTGTGGGGATGCTTTTTTTCAGCAGGGACAGGAAAGCTGGTCAGAGTTGATGGGAAGATGCATGGAGCCAAATACAGGGCAATCTTATGCCACGTACACACGATCGGTTAAAATCGGACTGATGGTCCGTCGCGCCTACACACCATCGGTTAAAAAAAATATCGTGTCAGAATGCAGTGACTTAAAACACAACAACGTGCTGAAAAAAATGAAGTTCAATGCTTCCAAGCATGCGTCGACTTGATTTTGAGCATGCAGGGATTTTTAACCGATGGTCGTGCCTACTAAACGATCGTTTTTTTTTCTTCTATCGGTTAGGTATCCATCAGTTAAATTTAAAACAAGTTCCCTTTTTTTTAACCGATGGTTAATTAACCAATGGTGCCCACACACGATCGGTTTGGACCGATGAAAACGGTCCATCAGACCATACTCCTCGGTTTAACCAATCGTGTGTATGCGGCATTGGAAGAAAACCTGTTGAAGTCTGCAAGAGACTTAAGACTGGGGTGGAGGGTCACCTTCCAGCAGTACAACCACCCTAAACATACAGCCAGAGCTACAATGAAATGGTTTAGATTAAAGCATATTCATGTGCTAGAATGGCCCAGTCAAAGTCCAGACCTAAAACCAATTGAGAATCTGTTGCAAGACTTGAAAATTGCTGTTCACCGACGCTCTCCGTACAATCTAACAGCTATTTTGCAAAGAAGAATGGGCAAACATTTCACTCTCTAGATCAAGGATCTCCAAACTATGGCCCTCCAGCTGTTTCGGAACTACATTTCCCATGAGGCATTGTAAAATTCTGACATTCACAGACATGACTAAGCATGATGGGAATTGTAGTTCCTGAACAACTGGAGGGCCATAGTTTGGAGATCCCTGCTCTAGATGTAAAAAGCTGGTAGAGACAGAAAGACTTGCAGCTGTAATTAAAGTGAAATGTGGTTCTACAAAGTAATGACACCACACTTTTCACATATTTATTTGTAAAAAAAATTATAAACCATTTATCATTTTCCTTCCACTTCACAATTATATGCCACTTTGTGTTGGTCTATCACATGAAATACCAATAAAATCCATTTACGTTTTTGGTTGTAACATGACAAAATGTGGAAAATTTCAAGGGGTATGAATACTTTTTCAAGGCACTGTATAACGAATCGTAAACAGTCAAATAAAGAACTGACCAGAAAGCATCACTGTTTCACTTTTAAAATGATAATAACAATATACAAATTGTAGCCATAGTAACCATTGAGCAAACATCTTTTAATTGTTCCAGCTTCTCCAAACGAATGAAACGTTAATTATTGGTTGCTGTGAGTGCATTTTCCTGTTTTTTGTTCGTTGTTCTGTACACTGCCTGCTTCTCACTGAGTACCACTGAAAGTACATCTGTCATATTAAATATGTTACTAACGCTCGCCTGTTTCTGAAAATTTGATTTGCCATTTGCTGCTATTTTGGCCCCCATACTTTCTAAACTACTGATCTGCAGCAAATATAAATATCAGGAGTTCTGACTTAAAGGACAACAGTACCGTCTGTACTGTACATGTTGTCCTTTAAGACTGGATTCACACTGTTGTGAATGGATGCAAGTTTCTCTGCATCAAAATCACATAGCAGGGGATTGTGACCGGCTTTCTATGTTTTCTTATCTCTCTTCAAAGCACTATGTCCCGTGGCTGTTTCCTGCTCTGTTCTTCTGTTATCAGCATGATAACTTCTGATAAGTTCTCTGTCAACTGAGATAAAAGCAGCCTGAGCGGCCATTTCAATGCTGGACTGAAGCCTCAAATTAAACAAATCCAAACCCACGTGAGACAGGTGAACTCCATACCGCCTATAAAATCCAGGAATAAAACCCTCTAAATTGGAATGCCGATAAGGCAAGCCACCTATGAGTGTGTTATGACCCTGCGAGATATTGGGACACTGGATAGTGGTCTGGATCTCAGCTGCGGAGGTTACTCAGGTCAGAGCCACCAGTTACTCTATAGAAACACAGAGATCATGGGGTCTTGGTCATCACAGCCTCCAAAGAGATACAACCTTTATACTGGGGTACTTATATAAGCAACGTATAGATATAGGGAGCGAAGCAGTATCATGTATAGTCTGAAGGAGGCTAGGATGGTCTGTGGATTGCTACAGGAATAGATCTGTACATAAACAGTAGGGGCACCCTGCAGTCCTTATGGTGATACAGCTTACACCAATAGATAACAGTACACACAGAAAGATCACAGTCCTAAAGATACTGCATTATAGGTAAAGCTTAGCAAGGCAGTATTAGCCACATGGGGTACTTGCGGTACTGAAGTGTAGATAGTTGGAATCCTTCCTTCAGGGTGTTGAGGTCCGGATAAGCATATGTGGGTCCAGGCAGGTTGGAACAGGTGATGTGGGTACAGGCTGGCTGGTGCTGCGGTTGTGGCAGATTGCTGAGGAGCAGGTACTGGGAGACCTGGGTCTCTGGGGGTTGGTGTCCGGGTCCCTGGTGGCGGCAGGCGTCCAACAGGAATAAACGAACACCCTGCCGCCACAACAGGGGATTTAAATAGGGCGCCTGGAACGCGAGATTGTGCGGGTCGCACTTCCGCGTTCCAGCGTGGAGCGCAGACGTCCGCGCACCGGAAGTGACGCGGACGAGATGTAGAACGGAGCGCGGCTGTCAATACAATGTACAGCTGCGCTCGTTCTACCAAGAGTAACGCAGATGGCGTTACATACTCCCCTCCTCAAGGGGGGGGTACCAACAGAGTACCCAATAGGAGCTGGTCGATCAGGATGTTTGTGATGAAA
Source organism: Rana kukunoris (assembly GCA_029574335.1). Taxonomy (NCBI): domain Eukaryota; kingdom Metazoa; phylum Chordata; class Amphibia; order Anura; family Ranidae; genus Rana; species Rana kukunoris. The sequence goes on along the minus strand of JAJQKJ010000587.1, from coordinate 30,909 downwards.
CTGTTTAATGAGTCGGGGAGCATGAATGTGTGAGGAATCTTCCCAGGAATCATCAAGATAACTATATCCTTTCCAGCGAATTAAATATTGAATGGTAGAACCTCTCTTTTTGGAATCCAGAATTCTCTCAACCTCATACTCTGTCTCACCCAAAACCTCTATAGGAGGAGGGGGGTGAGGATCTCTATTAGGGAACGGGTTTGGTGTGAAAGGTTTGACAAGTGAGACATGAAAAGAGGGATGTATCTTCCAATCAGGAGGCAGGAGTAACCTAACAGCATTTTTGTTAATTACATGAGAGATTGGGAAGGGTCCAGCAAATTGACGACCAAGTTTTTTTGAAGGAATCTTAAGGCGTAAGTTCCGAGTGGAAAGCCAAACCATATCGCCAACTTTGTAAATAGGAGGTTTTGTCCTATGAGAATCATAATATTTTTTTTGTTTCTGCTGGGCAGTTTCAAGGTTGGAACGAAGAATACTCAGGTTCTTTTTCAAGGTGGTCAGGTAATTATCCACAGAGGGAACATTATTTGTGGGAAAAGAGGATGGTAAGCTGTTAGGATGAAATCCATAGTTGGCGTAAAATGGTGAGAGATGAGAGGAAGAACTCCTGGCATTGTTATATGCGAATTCGGCGTAGGGAAGTAGATGGAACCAGTCATCCTGTAGATGGGTACAGTAACAACGAAGATATTGTTCAAGTGTCTGGTTGACACGTTCAGTTTGTCCATTTGTTTGTGGGTGGTAAGCGGTGGACATTTTATGATTAATCTTTAAGTTTTGACATAGGGCTTTCCAGAACCTGGATACAAATTGAGAACCACGGTCAGTGATGATCTGAGAGGGTAAGCCATGGAGCTTAAGAACGTGAAGTATGAAAGCTTTTGCTGTTTCAAGAGATGTGGGTAATTTCTTTAAAGGGATGAAGTGGGCCATCTTCGTTAAGACGTCAACTGTGACCATCATGGTGTTAGCCCCCTCGGAACGGGGGAAGATCGACTATGAAGTCCATTGAAATGACATCCCATGGTCTGTTAGGAATTGGAATCGAAGACAGGAGGCCGTAGGGAGGTTTTCTTGAGTGTTTGTTAGTAGCACAAGTAACACAGGAATTAATGTAATCATGGATTGTCTTTGACAAGTGGGGCCACCAGTAATCACGTTTAACTAGGTGGATGGTCTTACTGATGCCAAGGTGACCTGCTAAAGGGGCATCATGTAGTTGTTTAAGAAGCACGAGTTGTAATTGAGGTGGTACATAAATCTTGTTATTGAAGGTATAAAGACCGTCAGAGTGTCTGGTGAGACCTTTAGGTAATTGCGTACTCTCTTCAACATAGCTCTGGGTAAGTAAATGCTTAAAAGAAGCAGAAACTCCAACAAAGCGGTTGGAAGGGATAATAGATTGGGGAGGATCTTCCGTAGTCTGATCTTCATAGATACGTGAAAGGGAGTCCGCCTTAAGGTTTTGAGAACCGGGACGGTAGGAGATGACAAAGTCGAATCTGTCGAAGAACAAACTCCACCTAACTTGACGAGCAGACAGTGTCTTACAGGCCCTGAGGTGTTGCAGATTGCGATGGTCTGTTAGGATGGTGATTGGGTGGGTGGAACCTTCCAATAGATGTCTCCAATTACTGAGGGCATCCTTGATTGCAAGGAGCTCTTTTTCTCCAATGGGATAATTCTTTTCTGCTGTAGATAGAGTCCTGGAATAGAAAGCTACAGGATGCAGAGGCTCGGATAGGGTTGGTTGCTGGGAGAGAACAGCACCTAGAGCGTAATGTGAGGCATCCACTTCGAGTGTGAAGTGGAAAAGTGGATTGGGAAGTTGGAGGATGGGAGCAGAGGTGTAACTTTCCTTGAGCATCTCAAAAGATTTCTGAGCATCTCTTGACCAGGAGAAAGGAGTCTTTGTGCTAGTTAAACTACTGAGTGGTTTCACAATAGCGGAAAAGTTCTTAATGAACTTTCTGTAATAATTTGAAAACCCAAGGAATCTTTGTAAAGCCTTCCTTGTATGCGGTATCGGCCAGGAAAGAATGCAGTCTACCTTGGAAGAGTCCATTTGAATGCCCTTTGGGGTAATTAGATACCCGAGAAAAGAGATGCTGGATTGACTGAAAACACACTTCTCAAGTTTTGCATACAGGGAGTGTGTTCTGAGCCTAGTCAGAACCCAGCGCACGTGTTTGGCGTGTTCCTCAGGAGTGTCAGAATAGATTAAGATGTCATCCAAATAGATTACGACACAAATGTCAAGTAAATCTCGGAAGATATCATTAATGAACCACTGGAACGTGGCTGGGGCGTTACATAAGCCAAATGGCATCACAGTATATTCGAATAGTCCATAGCGAGTTTTGAAGGCAGTCTTCCATTCATCACCTGGGCGAATTCTTATCAAATTATAGGCACCTCTAAGATCTAACTTAGTGAAAATTTTGGATGTCTGGAGACGCTCAATTAGCTCTGGGATTAGTGGTAAGGGATATCTATTCTTCACAGTGATATTGTTAAGAGATCTGTAATCTATTATTGGTCGGAGTGAACCATCTTTATTTTTAACAAAAAACATTGCAGCACTTGCTGGAGAGGTGGAAGGTCTAATAAAACCTTTCTTGAGATTTTCGTCCAGGTAAATCTTGAGATGTGCAAGCTCCGGTTGCGACAACGGATAAATACGCGCAGTCGGGATGGGTTTGTCGGGAATGAGGTCTATTGGACAGTCATAAATGCGGTTTGGAGGAAGTCTATCTGCGTTAGTTTTACTGAAGACATCCGTGAAGTCAAGTAGGTGTACTGGGAGTTGAGTCTGGTGAGAGTCCGTGAAAGAGATATAGTAATTGGAGTAACAAGTCTCCTTACAAAATTTGGACTGCAGTGTTAGCGAACTGGTTGCCCATTGAAAAGTGGGCTGGTGTAGACAAAGCCATGGTAGACCTAGAACAATTGGGAATATAGGTGACGAGATTATGTCAAAAACAAGGGTCTCCGTATGACCTGAATTATTAGTAACCAAAAGGGGGGAGGTTTGAAGAGAAACCGGACCAGAAAGTGATGAAGAGCCATCAATAAAAGTGAGTGACACAGGAAATTGCTTTAACACACAGGGGATTTTATTGGAATCTACAATTTTTGAGTCTATGAAATTCCCACAGGCTCCGCTGTCGACCATAGCGTCAAGGGTAATCCTTCTTTGTTCCCACTGTAATGTAAGGGTAATAAAGATGTATTGGTTAGAGATAGAACCAGAGGTATTGAGCTTATTAATGTGGACATCTTTACCTTCAGAATTTCTCTTTAGAAGGGGACAGTTGGAGACAATATGATCAGGAGCTGAGCAATACAGGCATAGGTTTTGAGCTCTGCGGCGCTGTTTTTCAGCAGAAGATAAAGGTCCCTTGATTGCTCCAAGCTCCATTGGAACATCTTTGGGTGGAGACCTGGCTCTCTTGAACGGAGTAGGTGGAAAAGTGACAGCACGTTCCGCTTTCCTTTCACGAATGCGTCGGTCAATAGCAACAGAAAGTTGCATAAGATCCTCTAGAGAAGGAGGAAGCTCGACACGGGCAATTTCATCTTTCATTGCTTCCGTTAGGCCTAACCGGAATTGGTTCCGTAGGGCAACATCTGACCACTGGGTCTCTCTGCACCAACATTTAAATTCTGTTATGTAGTCTTCGACGGGTCTTCTTCCCTGCTTGAGATTCCTAATTGAGTTCTCAGCAGTTAGCTGTTTGTTTGAATCCTCATAAAGCTGGGACATCTCCTCCAGAAAGGTTTCAAAAGCACCCAGGAGCTCTCCATGTTCTTCTAGGTAAGAGTCAGCCCAGACTCTAGGTTCACCCCTAAGGTAAGAGACTAGCGTGAGGATTTTGACCCTATCGGAGAAGTAGGTGCGGGGCCGTAACTCAAACATTAGTCGACACAAACTTACGAACTGTCGATAAAGTTTTCTATCCCCAGAGAAAGTTTCTGGAGGGCATACTTTGGGTTCAGGTCTCTCTCTGGCTAAATTTTGCTCGCGAAGAGCGTCATTCTCTAATCGTAACTCAGCTAAGGAGTTGGTAAGGGTATCTACCCTTTGTGAAAGTCCAACCAAATGGTTTGCAAGCTCCGCTGGATCCATTTTCCTTTTAGAGGTTCGTTTATTATGTTATGACCCTGCGAGATATTGGGACACTGGATAGTGGTCTGGATCTCAGCTGCGGAGGTTACTCAGGTCAGAGCCACCAGTTACTCTATAGAAACACAGAGATCATGGGGTCTTGGTCATCACAGCCTCCAAAGAGATACAACCTTTATACTGGGGTACTTATATAAGCAACGTATAGATATAGGGAGCGAAGCAGTATAATGTATAGTCTGAAGGAGGCTAGGATGGTCTGTGGATTGCTACAGGAATAGATCTGTACATAAACAGTAGGGGCACCCTGCAGTCCTTATGGTGATACAGCTTACACCAATAGATAACAGTACACACAGAAAGATCACAGTCCTAAAGATACTGCATTATAGGTAAAGCTTAGCAAGGCAGTATTAGCCACATGGGGTACTTGCGGTACTGAAGTGTAGATAGTTGGAATCCTTCCTTCAGGGTGTTGTGGGTCCAGGCAGGTTGGAACAGGTGATGTGGGTACAGGCTGGCTGGTGCTGCGGTTGTGGCAGATTGCTGAGGAGCAGGTACTGGGAGACCTGGGTCTCTGGGGGTTGGTGTACGGGTCCCTGGTGGCGGCAGGCGTCCAACAGGAATAAACGAACACCCTGCCGCCACAACAGGGGATTTAAATAGGGCGCCTGGAACGCGAGATTGTGCGGGTCGCACTTCCGCGTTCCAGCGTGGAGCGCAGACGTCCGCGCACCGGAAGTGACGCGGACGAGATGTAGAATGGAGCACGGCTGTCAATACAATGTACAGCTGCGCTCGTTCTACCAAGAGTAACGCAGATGGCGTTACAGAGTGGCATAAACCTTTCCATAGCCTTGTTTATGCGTTTCCATTAAGATGGGGGTAGAAAACCAAAGTAAATGTGGCACCGCTTCCGAGGAAACCAGGACAGTAACTAGAAAATACAGTTTAAACCTATACAAATCTCTCTTGATTGAAAAGAGCAAGGCCAACGTTTTTTGCTTACCAATATCATTTCCGCCCACATATACCACTGGGACCACTGGCGGAGGCCACCGAAGATACAACTGGGAAAGAATAAAGTAAAAGGAAAACCATTGCATGCCCTTGATACCTTTCTCCGAAGAAGCAAGAAGGTATTGGTAAGTGAAGAGAGGAACTTGCACCAACTGGTGGACTACCTCTGCCCTTGGCCCCCCGACCAGATAACTTATGCCATCTCCACCCAGTCAGGTTCCGCCTTTTCAGGAAAGGCAATCAGAAACATCAATGGATTACCCTGGACCATCCACTAGTTCAGGTTCCGGGACCACTGAATCAAAATAATTCAATTGTAATCTTTTATTATAAATTTTTTGCTGTTCTGATACCTGTTAATTTATCTTACTTTGTTGTGGTTGCAAATATATATATATAAGAAATGGTGTAGTTCACCAAAAAACAACTTTTATTTTTTGTGCATTCTTGCAAAAAGATTTTGCAGATAAACAATATTCAGATTATACTTTTTTTTTTTTTTAGTTGCTCAAATTGATATATGTTAATTTATATTTCTTTGTTGTGGATGACAAAATAAACAACCAATGGTGTAGTTCACCAAAAAACAACTTTATTTTTAGTGAATTCTTACAAGAAATTTTTATTTTTTATTAGGGGGGGGGGTAAAGACCTGTTTATTCAGCTTTTGAGCATATAACCAAACATATATAAAAATAACCATAGAAAACTGGAGTCTCAAAAATGTAAGGCAAACAATATAGCATAAACATGGTGTAACAGCCTGGGTGGCTTAACAAAAAGTATGGTAATGGTACAGTATAGCCAATGTGAAGCACCTCCACCTTGTATTAGGTGATTAGGGGACATGACCAGAAAATAGGGAACATTATGCAATAGCATCCTGCTGCCAGGGGACATAACCAGCAGCAGACATGAAAAATGAAGTGAAACCCTTACACACAGAGGCACCATTGCTGGTGCCCCTACTGGCACTACATTGTGCGCCCTCCATATCTTTTCAATTATTTTTTATTAGTTCAAAAAAGAAAAGCAATTACAATATTGCATAAATGGTTACAAGATACAACAATTCCCAGTTCAATACCATTAATCATTAGATACATAACAAAAGTGGAAATAACATAAATAGGAATACAAACCCCTGCCTATACATTTTAAAAGTAGAAGGGACTACGCATCCTACTGTTAAATGTGGCTGTCACACCCCCTGAACAGACACGGAGCAGGGAAGATATATATATCGTGCTCTCTCTGTCCGTGTAGGAGAGCATGTCAGTAACATTAGGCAGGGTAAACGGTCCCATAGTGTCTCTAAACATTTCCGTCAACACCATGACAGAAATCCTAAATGTTTAAAATTCTGGGGACTCGAGAGGGTAGATAAACATTGGAGGGGTGGGAACTACATTCGTCAAATCAGCCAAAGAGAGTCCTTCTGGATACATGAGACCAAGGTGCTCACTCCAGACGGCCTCAATGTAGAATTTGATTTGAATTGTTTTATATCTAACAAATAATATTTTTTAGTTATTTTTTATATATTTTTTAGTTATTTTAATACAATTTTAATATAATTTTATTTTGTTTAGGATTAATAAATGGATCACTATAATATATGGGCTTTTTATTCTACATATATATATGCCTTTATGATTGGGATGGTGCATATTCGATGTAGGAACTGTATAGCAATTTGTTTGCATATCAGAGAGGTTCCGATCGGTTCGAGCGCTGTTATATTTGTTTTGAATGCAAATATGCTTTTCATCCACTAGATGGCGACTCTTTATGTCGTCTTGACTGTTGTATTTATTTTGAATACGAATATGCCTTTTATCCACTAGATGGCGACATATATTTATTATTTATTTTTATGTCGCCTTGACTGTCCTGTCACGGAACAATAAAGTTATCGCAACGTGTAATGACGCGCAGACGTGCCGCTCTGCGTCATCACGTCTGAAGGACGGCACATCACTATACCTCTAGCCATAGGGATCCCACGTGACGGTGAACGTCACAGGGCGCGCCATTATTTTTCATGTGAGAATCCCTTCCGGCTAATCGGCATATTTAAACAACGCGCGACCTTTTGGATTCCTGCCCTGCTGAGGAAGTATTCTTTACGCAACGCGTCCGGGGACAGGAACTACCACACAGTCGCTCGTACAGTGTCTGAACCTTACTCTGATGTGATCTCTGTCTGGTCCTATGGTTCTGTTTTGATGCCCATTATTCTCTCACCAAATGTGAGTAAGCTGTGAGTTTTTTGCTGCAATAAATCCTTTATTTTACGGAAGCTCTTAGATGTTTGTTTTTTCTCATCCCTCATCTTTTGATATGTATTATGATTGATGTGAGAGGACCCAGTACAACATCTCTCCCTTGGGCTACCTGGCGGATTCTATGCGCAGTTTGACCATCTGGTGAAACAGTGGTCTAATCCGGAGGTAATAGTACAATATTCGTGTGGTGGTGGGATCACTGTATATCATTAACACTTCGCACTTGGTGGATTCTGATCTACCACACCAACTGAAGGATTGGACTTATTACACTATTTTATGGACATTTGTTTTAGTCATTTATTCACCTATGCACAATTGTTTTATCACTGGTGGGTGATATCACCTTTTACTGTGTTTCTGTTACACAAGTTTCACTGATTAATGGTGTATGACAAGCACCAATAACATACCATATCTTATTTTATTATATTGTTTGCGCTGCACTATTTTTATGTTGTATGTATTTTTGGGAATATTGTGAAAGTTTCTTTTGTGTTCAGCTGGCATTCATGCGAAATTTTAACTTTAGAGTTAATTTCAACATAATTTTTATTATATAAGTTTTCCTCATTTGTTTGCGCTGATTGCACCCCCTTTCTACTTTGTATCTATTGCTTTTTGCTATTGCCTTTTAGCTGCATCATGGAGGTTTTCCAGTATTTGGAAACCCGAGAGGTTAAACTTAGTGAGGTGTTTTCCAATTCGGCACCCTCAGTAGGTCCGGATGATATCTCCTCTCTTTTCAAGAAACTAGGTTTTTTGTTTGAAAAGAAAATTAAAGCCTGGTGGGATGTCACATCTTTCGAACAGTACATCCGGGATGGTCTCATACCGAGACGTCTCAGGTGGGATATTCCACCTAGTGACGGTTTAGATGATGACGAGTCCCTCCTGGAATGGTATAATTTTTTTAACAAAAAGGGCCAAGACCTGATGGAATTCCTTTTGTTACGCAAACAGAGAAAAATGAAAATTATTGAGACTCAAATTGCAGATATTAAAGGTAAAATGGATGTTTTGAAAAATCATTCAGATTTTCCCAAATTATCAGGGGAATTAAAAATCAAACTGACTAAATGGGATATTGATACACAAAATAAGAAAAAAGGTAAATTCATCAGGGACTCTGGGGATTATGCAAGAAAGGAAGTTTTCAAATGGCAAACTACAGCTAGATCTGCTGATCATGCCTTGAAATCAACCTCTGGGGAGAATATACCACCATTTCCTAAAACTCCCTCCAATGGTGTCAGGAATCAGACACCATATTTCGATCAACAACCCAATTATCCCCACCCTAGGGGTCGTGGGAGGGGTCGGGGCAACAGAGGGAGAGGAAATTATTCTACACCCCCACACATGATCCAATCCCAAGGCAATTTTCTGCCTATCAATAACCATAGGGGCAAATCTAACCATCCACAGTCATCTAGAGGAAGTTTTTCTCAAAATAATGGATGGGGTGAGGATAATTATTATCAGGGCTATACTGCACCCACACAGAACCGCTTTGCACCCCTATCCAACCGTGATGAATTGGAAAGTGGTTTTTTAGGGAACCCCCCTCCATCATGGTGGGGCCCTCCTTCAACAACTCCCACTGGCAACAAAGGGAACAAAAGAAGAGAAAGAGAGGGAAACGGGCCGGACGCAGAACAGGCAAAAAGGACAAAATCCCATTAGGCACGGGTATTTTTAATATCAGTGGGACCGTTTTGACTGAGGACGAATTGAGAGTTCTAGACAAAGGACTAAAATTCGCCCCCATCAGGAATTTTAATAAGTTTCAGACTTATATTGGTATTTCTAAATTTGTAAGAACTTTGAATATCAAAAAATATTTTTTATCAAAACCAGCCGAAAGGTCTTCTTTGATCCCTATAGGTTCTCACTCTAACCTGAAAACTAAAAGTGTATTTAATCCCTCTAATATAGACACCAAACACATAGACGTGTTTAAAAACATGGTCTTAAGTGATTTGGAGTCTATGAAAGTCAAAAAAATCAGAGACCCTCTCTATGTCAAAAATGGTATAACGTCGTTAGAAAATAAAAAAGACGTGATAATACGCCCTGCGGACAAAGGAGGGGGATTGGTAGTGATGTCTAAAGAGTATTACAAGGGGGAAATGAATCGCCTCCTGAGTGATACCGACACCTACAAACTACTGAAAATCGATCCAATCTTTGAATTTAAAGGTGAATTATCATCTCTAGTTAAGAAAGGGTCAAAAAGAAAGATTCTCTCTAAAAAAGAGGCAGAATTCTTAGACCCTAGTGCATGTAGAACACCTTTTATGTACTTCCTACCGAAAGTACACAAAAATGCCACACACCCACCCGGACGACCTATAGTTAATGGTATCGAGTCAGTGTCCTCGAGATTGGGCCAATACATTGACTTCTTCTTGAAACCTATTGTCTCTAAGACTAAATCTTACCTTAGAGATACCAAGCATTGTATTCAAACTCTTGAATCCTTAACTAGTACTCCGAACAGTCTTCTTATCACAGCAGACGTTAGTTCCTTATACACCATCATAGGACATGCCGATGCTATCTCGGCTGTAAAATGGGGTTTGGCACAATCTGACCTTTCGACTAAACATACTAAGTTTCTGTTACAGTGCCTGGAATTTTGTTTAACCAAAAATTATTTTTGGTACGGTAGAAATTTTTATTTGCAAATAATGGGCGTCGCGATGGGGGCCAAATTTGCCCCCAGCGTCGCCAACCTTTTTATGGCACTATGGGAAGAAGAGGCCATTTACAAAGACCCTCCTATACAGCTTAAATGCTACAAAAGGTACATTGATGATTTACTTATGATTTGGGATGGTGATCTACCCAGTCTAGAATACTTTTTGTTGAATTTGAATAACAACTCTCATAATATTACTCTGACTTGGAACATTGACGAAGAAAAAATTTCCTTTCTTGATCTAGAGATCTATAAAGATGGAGATTCTTTCAGTACCCGTAATCATTTTAAACCCTCTGATAGAAATGGCTTCATACCTTTAGATAGTTGTCACCACAAAAACTGGTTGTGCAATATACCAAGGGGCCAATTCATTCGTCTCAGACGGAACTGTACGTCTGATACGGATTTTTTCTCACAATCTAAGATTTTAGTTGGTAAATTTCGTCAAAAAGGATATGACCAAGAGAATATTTCTAGCGAGTTAGCACGAGTTGGTAATCTTAATAGAGCTGATTTAGTAGCTGACTCGACAAAGGTAAATAATGGAGAGAATTTTGAATTCAAAATCATCTTAGACTACAATATCCAATACCGACAATTCGAAAAGATTGTTAATAAACACTGGGAGGTGTTAAAAAAGGATAAAACCCTGGGGCCTCTTCTCCCTTTACGCCCACGTTTTATATACAAAAAAGCGCCTACTGTAAGGGATATAGTAGCCCCTGGAGCTATTGATCCACCGGCCTTTAAGGAAAACCAAATCTTTTCTTTTCTTTCAGGCTTCTATGCCTGTGGAAGATGCCAGGCCTGTAAACAATGTAGACACAATGTGAAGAAGCGGAAAAATTTCACTTCCTTCTCCACCGGCAAAAGTTATACCATTAAAAATCTTATCACTTGCCAAACTGTGGGTGTGGTCTACATGTTGGAATGTGATTGCGGGCTCCAATATGTAGGCCGCACATCCCGTGCTCTCTCTGTCCGTGTAGGAGAGCATGTCAGTAACATTAGGCAGGGTAAACGGTCCCATAGTGTCTCTAAACATTTCCGTCAACACCATGACAGAAATCCTAAATGTTTAAAATTCTGGGGACTCGAGAGGGTAGATAAACATTGGAGGGGTGGGAACTACATTCGTCAAATCAGCCAAAGAGAGTCCTTCTGGATACATGAGACCAAGGTGCTCACTCCAGACGGCCTCAATGTAGAATTTGATTTGAATTGTTTTATATCTAACAAATAATATTTTTTAGTTATTTTTTATATATTTTTTAGTTATTTTAATACAATTTTAATATAATTTTATTTTGTTTAGGATTAATAAATGGATCACTATAATATATGGGCTTTTTATTCTACATATATATATGCCTTTATGATTGGGATGGTGCATATTCGATGTAGGAACTGTATAGCAATTTGTTTGCATATCAGAGAGGTTCCGATCGGTTCGAGCGCTGTTATATTTGTTTTGAATGCAAATATGCTTTTCATCCACTAGATGGCGACTCTTTATGTCGTCTTGACTGTTGTATTTATTTTGAATACGAATATGCCTTTTATCCACTAGATGGTGACATATATTTATTATTTATTTTTATGTCGCCTTGACTGTCCTGTCACGGAACAATAAAGTTATCGCAACGTGTAATGACGCGCAGACGTGCCGCTCTGCGTCATCACGTCTGAAGGACGGCACATCACTATACCTCTAGCCATAGGGATCCCACGTGACGGTGAACGTCACAGGGCGCGCCATTATTTTTCATGTGAGAATCCCTTCCGGCTAATCGGCATATTTAAACAACGCGCGACCTTTTGAATTCCTGCCCTGCTGAGGAAGTATTCTTTACGCAACGCGTCCGGGGACAGGAACTACCACACAGTCGCTCGTACAGTGTCTGAACCTTACTCTGATGTGATCTCTGTCTGGTCCTATGGTTCTGTTTTGATGCCCATTATTCTCTCACCAAATGTGAGTAAGCTGTGAGTTTTTTGCTGCAATAAATCCTTTATTTTACGGAAGCTCTTAGATGTTTGTTTTTTCTCATCCCTCATCTTTTGATATGTATTATGATTGATGTGAGAGGACCCAGTACAACATCTCTCCCTTGGGCTACCTGGCGGATTCTATGCGCAGTTTGACCATCTGGTGAAACAGTGGTCTAATCCGGAGGTAATAGTACAATATTCGTGTGGTGGTGGGATCACTGTATATCATTAACACTTCGCACTTGGTGGATTCTGATCTACCACACCAACTGAAGGATTGGACTTATTACACTATTTTATGGACATTTGTTTTAGTCATTTATTCACCTATGCACAATTGTTTTATCACTGGTGGGTGATATCACCTTTTACTGTGTTTCTGTTACACAAGTTTCACTGATTAATGGTGTATGACAAGCACCAATAACATACCATATCTTATTTTATTATATTGTTTGCGCTGCACTATTTTTATGTTGTAAGATATATATATATACCATAAAGGGGAAATAACCACAGATGATCTCTATCCTCAAACTATGGCGGTAGAGAGTAAGCTGAACATAGTACTATAATTGCACTTTTAAAGAGCAGATCAAAACATAAACAAAAATAGAAAGATAGAAATGGAGCAACAGTAAACATAAGAAAAGGAAAAAAAAAAAAAAACGAGCTTGTATCAAAATAATGGAAGCATCTCTAGAACCTTCCCTGAGAGCACACTTGTACCAAAATTCAAACTATATTTAGAGTATAAATCTTATTCTGTAAATCTGGAAGTCCATGGCGTCCATTGATTAATAAAAGCAAGTACTGAGTGGGATTGGACAGCAAAATGTTTTTCGTAGGAGTACTGCACGTTAACCCTTTGTATAACCTCCTTTGTATTAGGAAGCAAGGTATTCTTCCATTTGGACGTAATCGTCAACCTGGCAGCAGAAGGAGGTCGGGTTTAAATACCTCCCGACTCCTCCTACAAACACCTGCGGTCAGCCTTTCACCTGTCAAAAAAAAAAGCAGTCGGCAATGTTTATTAACAAAATTGCTCAGCTGCTGAAACACTAAGATAAAAAGAAACATTGTTTCTTTTTGTATCTTTCTGTTTCTTAATCTTACAATACAAATGTTTCTCTGTTTAACCCCTTATTAACCCTTAATTGAAAAAGCGCAAAATTAAAAAAAAAATATATATTTATTTCATTTGTAAATAACTTTCCTGGTGCCTCCATGGCAACATACCTGTGACAAGCTCCGCCTTGGCTCCTCCCTTTAGGACTAGTGAATATTATAAAAGAAGTGGTTAGTGCAGCCCCAGCATTCTCCTTTCTTTCCTCATACCTCATGGCAGTGAATTATGGTCGTTTGGCCTTACCTCCTGCATTCGGCAGCTTCCGTCCGGGTTCAAGCCTCTCCCGGACGCGGTCCCTTCTCTTGGGCAGCTAAACGCGCTTATAAGGTAGGGAGTCCCTTCTGTAGGATCTTTTGGGACAAGCAGTTTGTCTCTTAACCAAGAGCTTTATCTGCACGATTGTTTAGGCATTTGCTCAGTTTTGGCAACAGAGGTAGCAGCCATTCCTGTGTTTCTTTTTTTTTGTTTGTTTGTTTGTTGTTCCAGGTTCCCCCAAACTTTCCTTTACTCTGGTCTCCTCTGATTTGTTTCCCCTCTTTACTTGCCTAGTCCCCTGTAACTTTCCCAGCTCCTTAGGAGCCGCGGTCGCTCAGCGCCAGTATTTTATCTACTTCCTGCGTCGTGCTCTACGCACTTGTCGGCGGTGCGCGTCTTCCGGGTTCTCGTCCCGTCGGTCAGCGCATGCGCGGTGGATCCGGAGGCCGCAGTGGCCATTTTGGTTAGAGGCAGAGCGATCCTTTTTGCCCACAGAGCGTCAGGCACAGGACTGATCCCTCTAGTGACTTCAGAGAGACACCTAAAGGCTGCAGGAAGAACTACACGCTCGGAAGATCCAGGGAAACACTCACTTCTCTCCAGGTAAGTAAAAGAAAAAAAGAAAAGATATATATACATATTTTTTGAAAAAATACAGGGGATATGTGTTTTATATGTTTATTTAGGTTTCTTTTATATACTTAAATGTATAACAAAAAAAAAATGAGAAAAAAATATAGGTAAAAAAAAAAATAAAAAAAAAAAAATTTTTTATTAAAGGATAAATACACATATAAAATAAAATATATATTTTCTTGTTTCCGGGAACTAAAAAAAAAAAAAAAAAAAAAGATGTATGTATGTATATATATATATATATATATATATATATATATATGTGTATGTATGTGTGTGTGTATATATATATATATATATATATATATATATGTGTATAAATAAAATCACACCATTTATTCAGAGGTAAATTCCCGAATTTGGGTCTGGCCACCGGATCCTTCTCTATTCTTTTCTTGGCTGCTACTTCTGCTAAGCCACCCAGTATGAGCCATTCGCCGCCCGTACAAGATCCTACTCTACAGCTGAGGTAAGGACCTACGCCCAGGTAAGCTTACAGATCTTAAAAAAAAAAAAGAGTGCACCGAGGCTGGTACCTTTTCAGCCCTGTACGCCAGAAGACGTTTAAGAGGACCTCAAGGCGACATGAGGACTATGGCGATGTCAGTCCCGGGGAGCCACCCCACTTCCGGGCAATCTGATCTGTCAAAATTGCCCAGTGGATAGAAGGCCCGAAAGTCTGCGAGTGGTGGACCTACCTAAAAAACGCAGTAGAGAACTCCCTCGCCGGAATTGGGCCCCACAATGCCGCCGCAATAACCGGCATCTCCTACTCTGGAGGAAACAGCGGAAGTATCCATTCCCGGGCCCATCTTTAGGTGAAACTTCGCCCGATGCCTGCTTCTTCCTTTAAACATCAGGAAGACAAGGCTAGCTCAGGGTCCTCTCTGATGACCTAGATACCTTTTGGTTTTGCCTTTACCATGGTCCTTATATGCAGGCGGTAAAACAAGCGATCGGCTAGATCTAAGTCGTGCTTCCCCTTTTTCCCTCCAGATTTCCTTTTTCCCTCTCATGGGCAAGATCAGGAGTGTGATTGAGGAAGAGTGGAAAAAGACGGAGACAAAAATTCTCCATTGTTCGGCTGGGAAAGTTTTACCCCCTCAAAGACCGATTCCGCAAGGCAGAAAGGCACTTGATGAAGCCGTGATAAGGTTGGTAAGGATCGTCACATTACCCATGTAAAACTCGGCTTCACTTAAGGATCCACTAGACAGAAGGATGGATCTCAACCCTCCACCAGATGGTGGGCAACGCTTGCAAACCTGTGAGGGGCCCGACATCAATGTCAAACGCCCTATACGCCTGGACAGATGATATGGAGTTGGCAATTCAACTGGATATCCCAAGGGCGACATCACCAGGGCCTTAGATGAGCTAAAGCTCTCAGCAGATCTTATTGGTGAACCTGCAATTGATATTATTTCAAAGTTCCCCTGGGTCAATGCTCCACACAGTTATGGCCAAACGGGCCTTGTGACTGGAACCACAGTCAACAGATATTGCCTCAAAACAGAGTTAGTACAAGATACATTCTGACGGGAAAGTCTTGTTTGGGGAGAAATTGGATAAGGATACCTCTCGAATTACTGGGGGGAAATCAGGTCTGTTACCCCAAGACAGAAGATCAGGTGCTCCAGGACATTCACATCCAGTTTCTAATACTCCAAGAGTAAAGACTACGGACAGTCCAGACGGAAGAAAGCCTCTAGGCAAAGCTAGAGAAGCACGCAGTCCACGCTCCTCAAGTCCCGTGGACGGAGACTTATGCCTACCCCACAGGATTCTGCTAAATCCTTTTGCATCCGGGTCATCCCAAGCGATCTTTGTGGGGGCCAGACTCAAGCACTTCTCGAGGATCTGGGCACAAAGTGCAGGGATCCGTGGGTAGTCTTCACAGATAAATATGGTTACTTCTGGACATCTCTAGACAATCCCCCCTCCAAAGACTTATTTTCTCCAACAAGGGTGTCGAGTTCCCCCCAGAAAATCGGAAGCACTACAGCGATTCCTTCTCTCCTTGCAGGAACAGCAAGCAGTGTTTCCACTATCTCTATCAGAAAGATTTTCTGTTTTTACTCCACCCTGTTTCCAGTTCTCAAGAGAAACGGAGGTCGGAGACCCGTGATAGACCTGAAGAGCTAAATCGTCCTAGAAAATTCTAAATGGACTCGCTGCAAGCGATTATTTGCTTAATCCAACTGGGGGATTGGATGTTATCAATAGACCTGCGGGATGCTTACCTGTATGTTCCTGTACTCCCTCCTTTCCAGAAATATCGGAGGTTTGCAGTGAGGCATGTACATCTTCAATTTTTGAGCCTCCCATTCGGCCTCTGCATGTCACCAAGAGTCCTTACAGAGATCCTAATTGCCATCATAGCCCCTCTAAGAGACTTAGGACTCTGAATATACCACTATGGGGGGGGGGACCTTCGTCTTCTGATGAAGGATCCAGTCCAATTAATCAAACAGAACGATGCAGTATACTTCCCGCCTCAAAAGGTAACATCCATTATTCGGCAGATGAAGGGAGTCAGTGTGACGTCCTACCGGTGGGCATTGAGCTGTCTGAGCCTGATAGGCCAGATGTTCTCATGCATCACTACGGTGTTGGCATTTGAGACATTTCCAGCTGGAGTTTTAGAGGCTGCGGAATCAGACAGTATCTCTCTCAACCCATACACCTGACCACCCTGGTGCTCAGGAGTCTACATTGGCGGATGAAGAAACGCATGCTTATGAAATCACAACCATCAGGATATGTCAACTGGTTCACAACTACTACCGATACCAGTGCAGCAGGTGGGGGCTCACACTAAATCCAGGTCTCAGGGCAAGGAAGATGGTCCTTCCATACAACATGCCTGGCACCAAATATCCTGGAGGGCTGGGCAGCCTTCCTTTTGCATTGCCAACCCTGGAAATTCGAGATACAGTCAAACCAATTAATCTCCGAGTGGCCAACAGGGCTGCAGTGTCTTATAGCCATCAACAAGAAGGAACGCGCGGCAGGTCCCCGCTGGGAAGACTGGAAACCATAATCCTTTGGGCAGAAAGGAATCTAAAGACCTTAAAGCTGCCTATCTGTCCGGTCATCTCAACTCAAGGGCCAACCACCTATCTCGGGGGTTCGTCGATTCCAAAAAAAAAAAGGTTTCTGCCCCTGAAAGTTTTCAACTGGATAGTGGATCAGATGGACCTATTTGCAACAGCATTCAATACTAAGCTTTCAAAGTTCATCTTGAGGCTTCCTCATCCCCAAGTGGAAGAAGAAGATGTGCTCTCTGCAATCCAGTCTATGCCTTCTCTCCAGGCCCTCTCATTCCAAAGCTCCTGTTGAGCCTTATGGTAGAAACCATGACGGTGATAGCAGTCCTACCGCACTGGCCAAGACATCCTTGGTTTTCCACAGTAATGTTCCTGAATACCCAGCCTTCCAGTCAAGGTTGCAATAATACCTTTCTCCTGTCCTAAAGTACGTCGTACCCACCCAGATCACGACAGGTTGGGATTCACATCTGGCAGATGAAAGGGAAAGGTTCCAATCCCTAGGGTGTCCCAACAAAATTATCGCAACTCTGCTCAGGGCAAGAAAGCCATCCACAAACAGTATATATGATAGGGTTACATAGTTGCATAGTTGGTCAGGTTGAGAAGGGACTCAAGTCCATCCAGTTCAACCACAATCAAGGTGTGGAACACGTTCTAGGCCTTCAAGATTGTCAGAAACTGCGATCCAGATTCTCCATCATCCTCTCAAATTCTTGAATCCTCGCAGGCTTAGGCCTTTCTTAAGTACACCAAGAATGCAAGTAGCAGCAATTTCAGCGGCAACCAGTTAGAATGGGCAAAGGATTCATTAATAATCCAATTTTTTTTTCAAAGCCGTCAAAGATCCGACCACCAACTAAACCTTTTTTAACCAACTAAATCTTTCCACTCGGGACCTTGCTATCATCCTAGAGTCCTTAGCCAATCCACCTCTTGCCTCTTCGGAGTCAGCATCGCTTTGGAATCTAACCATGCAGCTACCCTTCTTCATAGCCATTATTTTTGGCAGACATATTTTCAGAGCTCCTAGCTTTAGGAGCGGATTTTAATCATATCATATTCTATCCTGACAGTGTGGAACTGTACGGGGATTTAGCCCCGAGGTCACATCATCAAACATGTCAAAACTTGGGCACTTCCAACATTTTCAGAACAGGACTCAGGTTCTCTTGATGAGCTGGACATTGCCTCCACTTTGAGATGCCATCTGCAGGCTACGGCATCCTTCAGGGACTCTACCAGGTTGTTTATAATTCCCCAAGGTAAAAACAAAGGCATGAAGGCGTCGGCAAAAACGATTGCCTCGTAGACCGTTAGTCTCGTCCTCAAAGTGTGAGGGCTTACCTAGAGTGGAGTCCATTTGCAGACTTGTGAGCTACCTTTGCGACCTGATGCGATCCGCCCCCTGAGATTGGGACAGAGGGACGGACGCACCGGGAGGCACCGGTACCAGCGGGAAGATGATGGTCAGGTGCGTGGAGCAGGTACAGGCGGATCACCGACTGGAAGGCTGCAGCAGATGAACAGAAGACCGTCCAGGCACAAAAGTACTTCACTGGTCAGGGCAGGGCTGAAAACAGGTCCAGGAGCCGTGGTCAGGGGCTGGAGAAGACAGGGAAAGTCCAAAAATACAAGCCGGGGTCAAAGGGCAGGTGAAGATCGGGTATCCAAAGTCCAAGCCGGGGTCAGGGGTTCAGGCAAGCAGAAGTCCAAAAACGAGCCAAGGGTCAAAAGCCGGGGGTCAGTCTTGCAGCAGAAGATCAACATATAGGAGCTGTTGGCACAGACAGAATGATCTGATCAGAATGAACTGACAAGGCTGTCAGAGTGAGGCAGGGCTTTATACCCTGGATAATTTGGGTAAATTGCCTCAGCTGGACCAGAATATTTAGGTGCAGATTGCAATGAGATCAAGCAGTCAGCACCAGGCTTCAATGGACAGCTAAACTGGAAGGTGGCTCAGAGATAAGGAGTTGGAATAACAACAGAGCAGTCCTGGGTTCAATTCCCCGGTACTGACCCTGACACAAAGTGTACACGGCAAAGGGACTGCAATCCCCTTTGACAATCTGGACACACTCCACCAGAGCGGTTTCCGACTCTAGGACGGCAAGAGTGAGTGTATCAATTGAAGCCTTTTTGCAGAGCAGCGACATAGTCGTCTCAGCATACTTTTCTGAAAAATTTACAGAGTGGAGCTGTTTTCATCGGTGGAGCGCTGCAGACAGGCGGTAAATTAGGCCTCTGCTTCTTCTTTTAAATGATGATAATAATCTCTTTAAAATAAACCTCTAAACATCATTCCACCCATCTCAGCTAGTTATTTGTCACAGGTATGTTGCCATGGAGGCACCAGGAAAACAGAAAATTGTACCATACTTACCGTAATTTTCTTTTCCTGGTGCCTATCCATGGCAACATACAATCCCACCCTCGGTATTCTATATTACGGAGAATGCTGGGGCTGCACTAACCACTTCTTTTATAATATTCACTAGTCCTGAGGGAGGAGCCAAGGTGGAGCTTGTCACAGGTATGTTGCCATGGATAGGCACCAGGAAAAGAAAATTACGGTAAGTATGGTACAATTTTCTGTTTTTCAATGCTTCGTACCATTGCTGACAAGTGAAGTAAAAAAATAATCATGGTGGGTATTGGAGGTTGTTATGCTATGTTCATTACAGGTATCGGTAATTGGTATTGGTGAGTACTAAAAAAACATAAAAAAAATTTCGGTAGTCGTACTCGTAAAAAATGGTATCAGTGCATCCCTAGTTTTTATGATGCATTGGAGTCTGGATATGATGATGTTATTCTTCTTTGTAAACATATATTTCCTTTTCTGGGACCCAATTTGCATTACTGGGAACCGTGTAATTTTATTGTTTATTGTTTTTACAGATATTTCCAGCAATAGATATGTCTTTTCATGCACAACAAAAATAACCTGAAAATATCTGTCTAGTTCTTCTGGTACTCTCTCCATTCTGAAAAGGGACAAGCACCAGAGAATTCAGGTGTACGAACGGCAGACAACTGGGTTCATGATTAAGCAGACTGCTGGCACTCACTAGTCACAGTGGATTGAATGTCAGAAGAACTGGATGTGTTGGCTGAGCACTGCTATGTATTTAGGTAAGCCCTACAGTAGGGTTCTTTGTGTAAGCTTGGCAGTACTATATACTAAAAATCCAATAACATAGGACTTTTGCTTTAACATGTTCAAGAACCATACACAAAACATAATGACTAATTTTTTCCTCATAGCAAATCCTGTTTCTGTCTAAGGCCTTATGCTGAATCAGAGCACATTTCCAGGCCGCACAGGCGCAGTCGGGCCGGTCTTCTCGGCGCATGCCCGCGATGGAGATTGCCCGTGACGTCATTCCGGCGGGGGATTTAAACCGCTGAAGAGCCCTATACATGTGGGCAATGGCGGCGGCATCCCGGAGCCTCTACCTTGCTTGGGCAAGGTAAGCCCTGTCCTTGGCAATGTGTAACTTGAGTCTCTTAAAGGGGACATTTAAAAAAAAAAAAAATTTGGGGTCTGTATTTTAATTTACTTATTTATTTTGGTATACTTCCTTAGCCCTAAGTTGTGTCCTTGATTCCTGTCACAGTGTTTTCTCCCTCATTATGGACTCATCTTCACCACCGAGTAGCCAGCCCTCCCGCACAAGGTATGTGTGGAGGGGGGTAGGGGGATAGTGGAATAATGTGTTTTTTAATTGGTGGTTGCTAACGGTGTTTACTGGTTACCTTCCTTCCCCTCCCTCTGTCTGTACTGTTTTCATTGCAGCCCGGCTAAATCTGTTCATCGTTTAAAAGACAGGGACCTTGCCAGGCCACAGCACCATCATTATTCATCTTCCAGGTCCAGACGTGACACCCTGTCTGGGTCCCGCCATCACAGGGGACGCTCACATTCCCCCTCAAAATATAGGAGATGTTCCCATTCCTCCTCTAGTCACCGTTACCACCACCGCCATAGTCGCTCTGACCATAGAGCATGCTGGGGATGTAAAATTAGAATCCCGGAGGGCAAATCGCTATGCAACCCATGTTATGCCCGAGCGGTCGGTGAGAAAGAGACGGAAAAACAAAATCTTGAGTCTCTTGTCAAGCATGTGGTGCAACAGTCTATGAAGGAATTAGACACCCCCCACACGAGGAGCCAGTCCACCAGTTGCCTTTTTGGGGGAGGCACCGATTGACCTCATCCGCCTGCTGGCCAGATCAATGTTGTCCTCATTCACGGCCAAACAGGCTTTGTGGTTGCGTCCCTGGCTTGCTGACCCAGCCTCTAAGCAGGCATGGTGTAAAATTCCCTTTGAAGGGTCATCCTTGTTCGGTAACAAGTTGGATAATGCTATCTCTAAGGCCACAGGTGGGAAGTCGGGGTTCCTCCCCCAGGACAGGCGGCCGTTTAACCAAAGAAGGCCTCAGCGTAGGCGGAGTACAGAACGCTCGAGGGAAGCACGCTCCTATAAACCGGGACGGGATTTCAGGAGAAGCTGGAACTGGAATAGGGGACAGTCTTCTTTTCAGAAGTCGGCCAGGAAACAAACACCTGGTGGACGTGAGCCAACAAAATCTTTTCGAGATTGGGCCTGCCCAGACGGGTCGGGTAGGGGGCTCGCTTGCATCATTTCCGGCACATCTGGGTGGCCTTAATCTCCGATTATTGGACCATCAAAACGGTCTCCACAGGCCACACTTGGTCCTTCACCAAGATCCCTCCCCACAGACCAATGTCCACGACACTTCCACGATTAGTAGAGAAACGTCAAGTTCTACTATCATACGTAAACGCTCTAAAAAATCAAGGAGAAGTGGTGCCCGTATCGAAGAGCGAGGAATTCCAGGGGGTTTACTCCCCTCGCTTTCTAGTACAAAAAAAGAACGGCTCTTGGCGCCCGGTGATAGACCTTACGTTCCTCAAAAAATTCATAAGGCACGAGAAATTCAAAATGGAATCCCTTTCGACCATCCAGAAAGTAGTCCAACCAGGCGACTGGTTAATCTAAATAGATTTGAAGGACGCGTACTTTCATGTTCCAGTGGCGGAACTATTCCACAAGTATCTTCGGTTCCAGGTCAGACAAGAGCACTTACAGTTCATATGTCTTCCGTTTGGATTGACAACCTCTCCAAGAGTTTTTTCAAAGGTCCTGTTGGCAGTAGTGTCTCTTATCAGAACAAAAGGGGTACGACTGTACCACTACCTGGACGACCTGTTAGTACTATCTCAAGACAGGCAACAACTTCTAGTTCACAAGGAACAAGTGATCTCCACACTGTTGGAATTCGGATGGCTCCTAAACCGAGAGAAAAGCCAGCTAGAACCGACCCAGTACCTAATCTACCTTGGAGCCCAGTTCAACACCATAGAGAACACAATCTCTCTTCCAGAAGAAAAGATCCGCAGTGCCTAAAGATAATCGGCACAATGGTGGCCACAGCTCCTATGGCCAAATGGGCAATGTGGAGGCTTCGTCCCTTCCAAGCGGGCTTCCTTCGGCAATCAAGGTCGGAAGACATGAGTCGGTAGATTCGGATCACTCAGTTGATGAAGATCAGTCTCCTTTGGTGGCTCAAACACAAAAACCTGTTGACATGCCACTCTCTTGTTCCCATCCAATGGGTGTCTGTTACTTCCGATGCGGGCTGGGGGGTCCATTGTGGCCAAGAACTGGCACAAGGCAAGTGGGATGCCCGGCTCCACATTCCAGGTTCAAATGTTCTGGAGCTTCGTGCAGCATGGTGTGCCCTTCAATCATTTTCCATCTCCTGAAAGGGAAATCAGTCCTTCTCAAGATGGACAACACCATAGCTGTGGCATATGTGAAGAGACAAGGGGGCACATGGAGTTCCGCTCTTCTCCAAGAGGTCGAGCCCATCATGACCTGGGCTCAAAGGAACCTGCTCAATCTGTCAGCAGTCTTCATTCCAGGGGAGCAGAACATTCAAGCGGACTTCCTGTCTCGCAAAAGTCTAGACAACAACGAATGGTCACTGCATTCACAGACCTTCAAGTGGATCCTATCGTTGAGAATCGATCCCGAGGTGGATCTGTTTGCATCTCCCTGCAACCACAAACTCAACAAATACTACACTCGAGCCTGTTGCAGTCAAGCTTTCGGAGTAGATGCTTTAACGAGTCAGTGGAATTTCAACAGAGCGTATGCCTTTCCTCCGATGATTCTAAAATTCCTTCAGAGGCTTCAATTAGAGATGGTCGAAGTGGTGACAATAGCACCCTACTGGCCGAGCAGGCCGTGGTTTCCCCTCCTGAACCAGATGAGCTTCGGGAATCCGCTGCCTCTCCCTCTCAGACCGGACCTACTTTCTTAAGGGGCGACCCTGCACCCCTGTCCAGCGATACTGAGACTGATGGTCTGGTTCTTAAGAGGGAGAAGCTAGAGTCTCTCGGCTGTGCTTCGAGAGTTATTTCTACCCTCATGAGTTCCAGAAAGCCTAATACCAACAGAGTCTACAGTAGAATATGGGCCAAGTTTGTTAACTTTTCTACTTCGGCAGGAAGATCATGTAGAGACCCTGAAGTCCAAGACATCCTCAGTTTTCTCCAGTCTGGCCTGGATCTTCCTCTGTCGGTTAGTTCTCTTGTGCAAGTGCAAGTATCGGCTCTGTCAGGCTTTTCAGGAACAGCATGGGCAACTCACCCATTGATACGAAAATTCTTTCTTGGGGCATCGAGACTCAGACCTCAGACGAAACCTAGATTCCCCAAATGGGATCTTTCACTCGTCCTTGATGCATTATCAACTCTCAACAACAACAATCTTTCAATGAAGGACTTGTCACTAAAACTGGCCTTTTTGGTGGCCATCACCTCAGCCAAAAGGGTATTGGAGATGAGCTTTTTGGGATGTTAGGAACCCTTTCTGACTTTCTTTCCGGACCGGGTGGTCCTTGTTCCCATGCTTGGGTCCAAGCCAAAAGTTACTTCCGTGTTTCATGAAAACCAGGAGATAGTGCTTCCTAGAATTAAAGTCTCCAGAATCTACAGACGTACATCCTTTGGATGTGGGTGAAACGCTGAGAATACTTACGAGTCACTTCGTCTTTCAGATGTTCCAATCATCTGTTCTTATTACACTCTGGCAGCAACAGAGGAAAACGTGCTTCTTTAAGAACAATAGTGGCTTGGATTGTTCAACCTATTCAACAAGCTTACAGGGAAAAGGGCTTGGCTCCTCCAGAGGCGGTGACGGCTCATTCCACCAGAGGCATGGCGACCTCATGGGCAGCGGCTCGACATGTGGCTCCTGATGTGATATGCAGGGCAGCCTCGTGGTCTTCGATCAACACTTTCATGTCCCATTATTGTATAGAGCCTGCTTCCCTTTCTTCTGTTAATTTTGGCCTGAGTATCTTGTCAGTTGACAGGAAAATTTAAATATTTTTGGTTCAGCATACCCTCCCGTGTGGATTGGCTAGTTATTTCCCACACGTAGTCTGCCATGGAGTCTGTCAGGAAAACGGAAGATGTATTACCAAATACTTACCGTAATTTTCCTTTCCTGATAGACTCCATGGCAGACGGAGTTCCCATCCATGAATGTGAATATAATGCCGCGTACACACGGTCGTTTTTTTGCGATGAAAAAAAAACGTCGTTTTTTAAAACGTCATTTAAATTGATCGTGTGTGGGCAAAACGTCGTTTTTTGTTTAAAAAAAAACGACCCAAAAAAAATTCCAACATGCTTGAATTTTTTGTGTCGTTTTTCAAAACGTCGTTTTTTGTTTCACAAAAAGTCACCGTGTGTAGCAAAAACGTCGTTTAAAACAAAGTTTTTCAACCCGCGCATGCCCAGAAGCTAGTTATGAAGCGAGATTCAATGGAAAAGAGTGGTGAACGTAACCTCGCTTTTTGTGAAAAAAACGATGGTGTGTATGCAACATCGTCTTTAAAAAGTGACGTTTCAAAAACGTTGTTTTTTACTTCACAGAAAACTTCGTTTTTTTTCATCACAAAAAATGATCGTGTGTACGCGGCATAAGAGTTGGACTGAGAGTCGGCTAGTTACTAAACACAGTCCACGGAGGTGAGCTCAAATTTATGGGTAGGGGGTCCTATAGCAGTCGAGAGGAGGCGGGGTTAACTCACACGTAGTCTGCCATGGAGTCTATCAGGAAAGGAAAATTACTGTAAGTATTTGGTAATACATTTTCCGTTGTTGTCTCCTATGTGTGCGAGGTGACAAGCACAAGACAATTCAGCGGCTCCTTTGGGAGCTATAAGTGCTATCCCAGTTCTGAGCACTTGATAGTGGTTATGTGTGCATGATATTTTCTGTAATACAGTCCTATGGGCTAAAATATGCTGACTCCCATGCGCCACAACAACAGACGTATTTAACACTGTACACTCATAGGCTCGACTTTATGGCCTAAAAATGTTTTCAACAAAACCTATAAAAATTGTATTTATTTTCTCTCCTTTGTTCTGTTAAATACACCATAAAAAGTGTTTTGTTATACCTGTTCAACAAGTGCAAAAAATACCAGAAATAACTTTTTGTTCTCAGCCTGTGCGCAAGGACAGGTTATGGATATGAGCGGGAAGGAATGAGGAGAGCTCTGTGTTCTCTGTAATCCATTAGAAATGAAGTAGGCGGGGTTGACATTGAAGAATTCAGAGCAGTTGTTGTCATGCAAATATAAGATCACACACTTTTTTTTAGCACATAAACAGTCATTTTTCTGTACCCGCAGTTTCAAAAGATTTTAAACATGGGGGAACGAGCATGTATTCCAGAGATGTACTAAATATGTTTTGTTTTTTTATTCTGCCTTGACAAGCTCTGAAAAAATAAATAATAAAAAAAACTATTTAGGAGCAGGCTTTTTGTATTTAAAATGACTATGGAGCACCTTACATGCAGTTTTACTAAAAAGGTTTCTCATGTTATAGCCAGTCTATGTAATTCTTTAGTATTGCAAGTGCAGCACTACCCCGAAGGAGCTGCTGGTTATATTTGGGTGGCACGTTACCTCTATCTTCTCGCCATCCAGGGTGAAAGGAGTGTCTGAAGAATCTCAATGTCCACACAATGCACCTCTCCCTCCTGGGTCCATTTGGGAGAACCCCAGAAGAAAAGAAGGTTGAAGGGTGGAAGGGTAGGTTGGCTCAGGTGTATAATCAAAGTAAGGGAACACTCCTGTTTCCAGCAAACAGTTCTCGTTGCCACTCTAGCCAGAGTGGGTATTGCTTCCTCTCACTGGCCTAGCAGCCAGGATGGCGCACAGAGTAAAGTACAGACTCTGCCACAGACCTTCCTTTGTAGATGAGACACTTTGGTCCGGAATCCACAGGATCAGGGCCGATCCTGAGCAGGGTGCGCATGGTGCTTTGCACCCAGGCGCCTGCAGAGCTAGGGGCGTTGATGTGTATACACACACGAAAATGCCTCGAAGAAGCTACTTGCAGGAAAATTTTGAAAAGCACCCGGGCTCTCACACTGGGATTGCAGACAAGGCTTTTTTCAGGTGCTATTTTTAATGCTAAAGCGCCTGAAAAAAACTCCAGTGGGAAAGGGGTCTAATGGACCATCTCCTGTACTATGTCTGTAGTCTCTGACCATCTCCTGTACTATGTCTGCAGTCTCTGGCCATCTCCTATATCATGTCTGCAGTCTGACCATCTCCTATATCATATCTGCAGTCTCTGACCATCATCTATATCATGTCTGCAGTCTCTGATCATCTCCTGTACCATGTCTGCAGTCTCTGACTGTCTCCTGTATCATGTCTGTAGAATGTCTGGGAGGTCTTTCTAACAGATGCTCTCTCTGTGTCCATCAAAGAGCTCCCCCCTTCTGGTCCCAATAAAGTACTATGCTTCTCTTCCTGCATTTTGTTTATTGTTAAGAGGTCATGTAAGGATCGCAGGGTAATGAAGACTTTGTGGGGAAGCATTTCTGTGGTTGAGTCATTGCCATAGAAACATTTGTAAAGGGGAGAAGTTAGAAAAATGATCACACCCATGTAGGGGCACAAGTAATATTTCTGCACCCAGGCGCCTGTGACCCTAGGCTGCATAGGATTCAGCGCCCGAATCTCTTTAGCTTGGCTTTGGTAGAACTTTTAGATCCGACAGGCGACACTGTCAAACCTCTGGGTGTGCGGTGCATCCGTCAATAAAGTTTCCAGGCCTTCTCCCAAGGTACCAGCCTTTTGCATGGCCCTCTCCAGGATAGGTCCTCCCCTGGCTTCCTTCATCAAGTGGCTTCCTCCCGCAGGACGAACAGCACAGTATCACCATTTGCAAGGCAGGCCCCAGCCAGACTACTGGGCCTACGAACGAAATCACAGCCCCAGGTCAACGTGGTCCCGCAACCAGGATTCAGGACACGCTCCTCAGGCCAGGCAGGGTCACGAGGCGCGTGGGACGATAGACTAACCACTCCTAATGGCGTCTGTCCCTTAACCACTTGACCACTGGGCACTTAAACACCCTTCCTAACCAGACCAATTTTCAGCTTTCGGTGCTCTCACAATTTGAATGACAATTACTCAGTCATACAACATTCTACCCATTTGAAATTTTTGTCCTTTTTTTCACACAAATAGAGCTTTCTTTTGGTGGTATTTGATCACTTCTGTTTTTTTTTGCGCTATAAAAGAAAAACGACTGAAAATTCTGTAAAAAAAAAAAAAAAATACTTGTTTCTGTCATATTAGTGGGTTATTTCTCACACACAGCATATGCATACCACAAATTACACCCCAAAACACATTCTGATATTCCTCCCGAGTATGGCGATACCCCATGTGTGGGACTTTTACACAGCGTGGCCAAATACAGAGGCCCAACATGCAGGGAACGCCATCAGGCGTTCTGGAACACCCAGACCAATTCTGACATTTCTCTCCTACATGGAAAAATCATCATTTATTTGCTAGAAAATTACATAGAACCCCAAAACATTATATATGCTTTTTTAGCAAAGACCCTAGAGAATACAATGGCGGCTGTTACAACTTTTTATCTCGCACAGTATTTTCGCAGAAATTTATTGAACGCGTGTTTTTTTAAAAAAAAAACTGTTTTGTGCTTAAAACAAAACAAAACAGTAAAGTTAGCCCAATTTTTTTTCAAAATGTGAAAGATGACGTTACGCTGAGTAAATAGATACCCAACATGTCACACTTCAAAATTGCGCACACTCGTGGAATGGCGCCAAACTTCGCTACTTGAAAATCCCCATAGGTGGTATTGCAGAGTATTGGGGTATTGCAAAGTATCATGCAGGGTATTGGGGTATTGCCGAGTATTGGGGTATTGCCGAGTATTGGGGTATTGCCGAGTATTGGGGTATTGTTGGGTACTGGGGTATTGTTGGGTACTGGGGTATTGTGGGGTACTGTTGGGTACTGGGGTATTGTTGGGTACTGGGGTATTGCCGAGTATTGGGGTATTGCCGAGTATTGGGGTATTGTTGGGTACTGTGGTATTGTTGGGTACTGGGGTATTGTTGGGTACTGGGGTATTGTGGGGTACTGTTGGGTACTGGGGTATTGTTGGGTACTGGGGTATTGTTGGGTACTGGGGTATTGCCGAGTACTGGGGTATTGCCGAGTATTGGGGTATTGCCGAGTGTTGCCGAGTATTGGGGTATTGCCGAGTATTGGGTATTGCCGAGTATTGGGGTATTGTTGGGTACTGGGGTATTGTTGGGTACTGGGGTATTGTGGGGGTATTGTTGGGTACTGGGGTATTGTGGGGTATTGTTGGGTACTGGGGTATTGTTGGGGACTGGGGTATTGTTGGGTACTGGGGTATTGTGGGGTATTGTTGGGTACTGGGGTATTGTTGGGTACTGGGGTATTGTTGGGTACTGGGGTATTGTGGGGTATTGTTGGGTACTGGGGTATTGTGGGGTATTGTTGGGTACTGGGGTATTGTTGGGTACTGGGGTATTGTTGGGTATTGTTGGGTACTGGGGTATTGTGGGGTACTGGGGTATTGTGGGGTATTGTTGGGTACTGGGGTATTGTTGGGTACTGGGGTATTGTTGGGTACTGGGGTATTGTGGGGTATTGTTGGGTACTAGGGTATTGTTGGGTACTGGGGTATTGTGGGGTATTGTTGGGTACTGGGGTATTGTTGGGTACTGGGGTATTGTGGGGTATTGTTGGGTACTGGGGTATTGTTGGGTACTGGGGTATTGTGGGGTATTGTTGGGTACTGGGGGATTGCTGGGTACTGGGGTAATGCAGGGTACTGGGGATTGCAGAGCTGGGATGTTTTGAGGGATGGCTGGATCTGTGACTCATTTGTCACAGATCCAGCCACAGCTCAGCTGCTGACACCCCGCTCCCCCCCCCTCTCCTCGCACACTGTACAGAGAGGAGAGGAGGAGAGGGAGGAACCGGCGTCATCAAATGAGGCCGGTTTGTTTACAAGTGATCGCGCCGTCATTCGACGGCGCGATCACGTGGTAAACGGCCGCTATCAGCGGCAATTTACCGTGATCCGTGATGCGCCGGGTCTTCTAGACCCGGCGAGCATGGACACTTTCGCGAGCGCGTCCCAGGGGACGCACAATCGCGGAAGTGCACGACGACATCCCAGGGACGTCGTGTCAAAGTAACTCCACCGCGCCGTAGCAGTAAAATGCTTATGGCGCGGTGGGGAAGTGGTTAAGTACCCCTCCCCAGCATGTACAGCGGGGCGACCACTCCCACTGATTTGTTGTCGAGGGGAAAACTCAATACACCTTGACCTTGCTGCTGCCACCCTTGGCCTGGGGTGGTAATGACACCCCCAGACGAGCAATGGTGGATACCTTCAGCACAGCCATGGCTGGAGCAGAGGCTAAATTACCCTTAATCACTCTTGTCTTGACCCCACTAAATTTAAAGCAGCGCCTGTTCAACAGGAGCAAGGCGCTATACAAGTTCAAAGGGGGCATCTGAACATGGGGCCTTAAAATATAGTTATTGAATATCTTAAAGTATCAATAACAGAAGCAGGTTAAGACTTTTCAATATTTCCCTATTGTCATTATTCTATTTCAAGTACCACTTCATGCATTGACACACTATACCTTCCTAGACCAAGTATTTCTGGAAAGTATGCTCACCTGCTAAGTTGACACCATCCGCAGGCAGCTTAACTCTTTAAAGTGGAGATCCACACAAAATATTTTTTTAAAAGCCAGCAGCTACAAATACTTCTGACTTTTAAAAAATGGACACTTATCTGAAGGCAAGGCAAATCCCTGCAAATTAAAAGAATCCATTGGGGAACCCCAAGTCACCAGAACTAGTGTCCCCATTAGATTTCCCCTCTGTTTACTGTTATAAAGAAAACCAAAAATTTTCACTTTTGATGATAACAATAAACAGGATAAATAATTAAAAAAAAGACCAGCTCACCTGAGCCTGTCCCTCTGCCATGCTCACACAGGTACTCGTTGATGGTACTCTGCTACATGTGCAGCTGCTGCAGCATGATTTTAGTCGAGTTCCAACTGGTGGGCATGTCACAGATCAAGTGGTTTGCGGGCAGAAGGAATTATTGCTGAATTTTTCCCAGCTGAAAACTTGCTGGGTAGGATCACCTTATGTGGCCACAAACTCTTCTAGCCTTCCTCAGAAGATCTTGTAGCCCTGGGTATCTATCCAGAAAACTGTTGTACTTGCCAAATTGAAGGACGTTTGCCAGGG